>CAUYON010046721.1:0-27325 GCA_963573935.1 Arctocebus calabarensis
GTAGTCCCAGCTACTTGGGAGGCAGAGGCAGGAGACTCGCTTGAGCCCAGGAATTGGAGGTTGCTGTGAGCTGTGATGCCACAGCACTCTATCCAGGGTGACAGCTTGAGGCTCTGTCTCAAAAAAAAAAAAAAAAAAAAGGTGAATGGCTGGAACTCCCCACCCCACTGAAGAGACATAGGCAGGTTGAAAGGATTAAAAACAAAATACAAGCCAAGTATGTGCTGTCTCTCTATAAGGACTTATTCAGTCTCAAGGTGAAGGGCTGGAAAGCAATATTCCACGCAAATAGAAATGAAAAGAAAAGGTGGTGAAGTCATTCTCATATCAGATAACATACACTTCACATCAATGAAAGTGAAAAAAAAGACAAAAACAGTCATTAATAATATAATGCAGAAGAAAACAATTCAACAAGACAACATAACAATCCTAAATATGTATGCATCTAACACGGGAGCACCAAGAGTCATAAAGAAAATCTTAATTTATCTAATAGCCAGGGACTTCAATAACCCCATTGACAGAACTGGATAGATCCTCCAAGCAGAAAATAAAGAAACAGTGTGTGGTGCTCACAGCTTAATACGTAGGGCAAGAGCCACATACACTGAGGCTGGCGGGTTTGAACCCAGGCCAGGCCAGCTAAAACAACAATGACAACTGCAACATAAAAATAGCTGGGCATTTTGGTGGGCACCTGTAGTCCTAGCTACTTGGGAAGCTGAGGCAAGAGAATCACTTAAGCCTAAGAGTTTGAGGTTGCTCAGAGCTGTGACGCCAGGACATCATGTTCTATCGAGGCTGACAACTTGAAACTTTGTCTCAAAAAAAACAAAAAACAAATAAGAGTTGTGTTTCTTTCTTTCACAATTGTGTTTCTTTAGCAAGTTTTCTGAATCTTTATGGCATATGTCCCTTTCACTTAGTACAAACAAATAAGCTATCTATACAATTAGAGCTGTCAGTGCTCTTTCTTTCATCTCCGTTTACTCCTAACAGTTACAGTTTCATTTCTCTTTTTGCCACAGAAACCATCATGGTTTTAAGGTGGTTTTTTTTGTGCAGAGAGGTAAAGATTTACAGAAGAAGAAACCTTTAAATCAACAAAGGTGGCTGAAGGACCAGGACAATAGAGTAGAATTATCTCCATTTAGTGCCTTCAATATCCCTCCCTCATGGGTAGGTGTTCCAATGTTGATTTAATTACTGTGTTCATTAGGATCTAACAAATTGATGCTAGAGCATATATGGGCCATTTAAAATTCTTCACAGATTACTATGTAAGTGTACCATTCTCTGCTGTTGAGAGAATGCCTAGGCATGCAGCCGTTACTTAGTAGAAAAAGCATGCTAGACTTGATGAGTAGGTGGTTGCCTACAAAGTCTTATTTCAGGGCTATCCCAAAATATTTCTCCACATCTGCTCACTGATATCTCAAATTCCATTAGTAGAGCCAGTGCCTTTCAATCCAGATCAGATAGACTTAAAATGCAAATGCAAGTAATATAAGAAAAATATTAAGAGGCCTGGGTACAGTGGCTCATATCTATAGTCCCAGCACACTGGGAGGCTGTGGTAGGAGGATTATTTAGGGGTGGGAGTTTGAGACCAGTCTGGCCAACTTAGCAAGACTTCATTTCTACAAAATAATAATAGTAAAAAATAAGAATGAGCTGGGAGTGAAGACACATGCCTATCCTTGCAGTTCCTCAGAGGGCTGAGGCAGGAAGAGTGCTTGAGTTTAGGAGTTTGAGGCTATAGTGAGCTCTGATTGAGCCACTGCACTCCAGACTTGACAATAGAGTGAGACCTTGTGTCTTAAGAAAAGTAATAATAAAAATAAGAATTGCCAACATATACAGAATTTATTGTGACTAATACACTATTCTAAGTATTTTAAATGTGGTGTATGTGCCTGATAGTTGGTTCTGCATGGAAAAGAGTTTGATTAGAGTCAGGAAAGGAGATTTTATTATTATTTTTATTTATTTATTTATATAAGACAGAGTCTCAAGCTGTCACCTGGGTAGAGTGCCATGATGTTGTAGCTCACAGCAACCTCCAACTCTTGGACTCAAGTGATTCTCTTGCCTTAGTTTTTCTATTTTTAGTCGAGACAGGGTTTTCGCTCAGACTGGTCTCGAACTCTTGAGCTTCTGAAGTCAGAGATAGGATGTGTGTGATGAAGCTCATTTCTGTTATATCAACTGAGAAGGAAAATGTCACAGTGAAGATGAAAAAACTAAAGAGTGAAGAAAGTTAATTTGCTATGATTACTGATATTCTATATAGACACATAGTAAAAGGGAGTACAACTGTAGCATATGTAATTTGAAATATCCAGTCTAGCATTTGATTCAGTCTTATATTCTTCTCAAGCAAGAAATAATAGTGGAGTCCACTGGGTTTGGAGTTAAAGAATAAAAATGATAATGTTAGCCTGAACAATATAGAAAGATTCTATCAAAATAGAAAAGTTAGCTGGGCACCTGTAGCTCAGTGATTAGGGCACCGGCCACATGCACTGGGGCTGGTGGGTTCGAACCCAGCCCGGGCCTGCTAAACAAACAACAACAACAACAACAACAAAATGGGCGTTGTGACAGGTGCCTTGTAGTTCCACCTTCTTGGGTGGCTGAGACAAGAGAATCTCTTGAGCCCAAGAGTTTGAAGTTGGTGTAAGCTATGATGCCACAGCACTCTATAGAGGATGACAAAGTGAGATTCTGTCTTAATTAAAAAAAAAATAGAGAAATTAACCCTGCATGGTGATACATGCTTGTAATCCCAGCTACTCAGGATCACTTGAGCTCAGGAGTTTGAGACTGCAGTGAGCTAGTTTGTGTCACTGCATTACAGCCTGGGCAACAGAGTGAGACCCTGTGTCAAAACAAACAAACAAACAGAAACCCCAAAACAAATAATAATATTAGTTTGGCTAATACTCTATAGCTTTCAAGACACATTTGACCTTTTTATACCTTTTTTATTTTTTATTTTTATTATCTCTATTTTAGAGACCAGAGTATGAGTGTCTGTACTATCCACATCATTGCTCTCTAACTGTAAACAGGTTGCTTAAATTCTGAGCTTTAATAACTAATTGAAAAATTAAGTGAGGTTTACCAGCCTAAGTCAGATGGTTGCTGAGAGATTTAAATGAAATGGGAAGTCATATAATGGACTATTACATGGGTATAATATAGCTTCTTAACTAGATTAAAATATTTCTGACAGATGAACAGTATATTACTTATCTTGCCTAGCACAGTGTAGCTCATACTAGATAATCAGCAAAAACTTGTTAACTTCTATGCAATTTTATCCAATAGTTTTTCTCCATAGATGCTTTTATTAGTGAAGATGGTAATCTCTTATGAAAGGTCTTTTAAAGTTTTTTTTTTTGAGACAGAGCCTCAAGCTGTCACCCTGGATAGAGTGCCGTGGCATCATAGCTCATAGCAACCTCCAACTCCTGGGCTCAAGCGAATGTCCTGCCTCCACCTCCCAAGTAGCTGGGACTACTGGCGCCTGCCACAACGCCCGGCCATTTTTTGGTTGCAGCTGTCATTGTTGTTTGGCGGGCCCGGGCTGGATTAGAACCTGCCAGCTCAGGTGTACCTGGCTGATGCCTTAGCCACTTGAGCCACAGGCGCCGAGCCGGTCTTTTAAAGTTTTAAAGGCTAACTATTGAACACAGGTACTTAAAGAGAAAAGTTTTAAATTATCAATATTGGCCTTCTTTACCAGGCAAACCTGGCACAGAAACTGACAAAGAATGTGCTTAATAAATGTTTGTTGAATTAAGTGTAGTCTTATCTATTGTCCCACATATGAAGTTTTCCTTAACTTCAGAGGTATCTTTAATTATAGGGGTGATTACTGCTTGGGAAACTAGAGATCCCAGAAGCTAAAGACCAACTGAGAAATCACAGTGATAGGCTGTGACTGGAGATATACTCATCCTTCTAAAAAAAGAGTATAGGGTCCAGGCGCAGTGGCTCCCACCTGTAATCCTAGCACTTTGGGAGGCCGAGGTGCGTGCATTGCCTGAGTTCAGAAGTTTCAGACCAGCCTGAGCAAGAGGGCGACCCCATCTCTAAAAATAGCTGGGTGTTGTGTTGGGTACCTATAGTCCCAGCTGCTTGGGAGGCTGAGGCAGGAGAATCACTTGAGTCCAAGAGTTTGAGGTTGCTGTGAGCTGTGACACCATGCTACTCTACCGAGGGCAACAAAGTAAGACTCTGTCTCAAAAAATAAAACCAAACTCAAACTAAAAAACAGTGCAGTAATAGAGTATTTAGTGAAGTAATAGTTGCTGTTTATTAAGTGCCCACTATGTACTTCACACACATTGCTCCAGGTCTGTTAGACACTATATTCACAGGATTTGTCACTGTCTTCATTACAAGAAACACTTGTACAAGTACCTATCCCAAGATTATGGAAGTATGAGGAACCAGCCCTAAGTAATATGAACCAATTTTCTACAATTTTAGTCATTTATAGAATGAGGAACTTGATGAAGATGGCTTCTAATTCCTTCCATCCTACATGATTTATTTTTCTCACTTCATAGGCCTAACTACTATTCAAGAAGTCTCTTTTTAAAAAGGATCCCAATATCTTTCTAGTTAACAGATGCTACATTTAGTTATACTAGGTAAGTAGTCAAGAATGTTGATTTATTAAATTTTATTCACGTGTTTAGCCTAAAGTTAACTTAAAAGTAAGTAAGTAAAATACTTAGTGGAATGTATTATATATTGTTAAAAAATATTTTAAACAACTTTTAGCATCAAATTTTAGGTTTTTTTTTTTTTTTAACATGGATGAGCATACTAAGTTGTTTTTTAATCAGTATTTTGGTTTGAGGTTTGTGTTGGGGGTTGGAGTGGCAGATGATGGTGGATTGTGTCATTTAAAACATAGTCTGATTAGCCAATTCAATTACTGAATTATCTTTGCCTTTATACATTTGTCTTCTAAGCACAAGGACAGTTCTATTTTTATTCTAAGACTGACCATGAAGAAACCTGTATCAACAGTGGTTTACATATTGATAGAGGACATTGAATTCTAATTTGGGAACAGATTCTACTTCTTCAAAATCTTAGGCCATTTTAGCACCAATGATTTTTTTTCCCAGTAAGTCTCTGTAACAAATCCTTAAATGTGGATTTAAGTGCAAGATGTAATATTTCAGCCATGGTGAAATGAATGTTGGAGGGTAATGGAGGACCGATAGAATTAAAGCATAAGCTCCCTGAGGCAGGAACTTTGTCAGGACCTATCAACAGAACCAAAAAATATTTGTTGAATGAGTGAGTGGTAGGTTGGTCTACCCTTACCATTGTGGTCGTAACTCAGAGGAATTTCCATTGATGGTACAGAAATCCTTCTTTGGAAGCTGGATCTCATGTTCATTATGACTGGCTTGTTCAGGGATAATTGGAATAAGGTTATGGGGGTATTGTCTAGATTTTTGTCCTTTGCGTAGCTTTTGCTACTCCCTGAAAGCAGGTCAGTTTTGGAGAAATTTTGTTCATGGGTAACTTTGAAGAACTCTCTGATTTCTCTACTTTTCTTTCTGAAAAATATAATTAATCACTAGTTCAGATAGAGAATCTTCCTCTTGGCTTAGAGCTGAATTGAAGTAAGGAAATTTTGCAGAGAAATCACCTGGGGAAACAAAGAGTTTTGCTGTAGAGGCTGAGGTCCCAGCCTTGTTTTCTACAATGCACTTGAACTCCCCCGAAGTCTTCAGGAAATGCCTCTGTGATAATCAAGGTGCATACTTCCTCTGGAAAGGGAAGAAATTGAACTTAGTGTATTTGGGTGCCTAAAATTCACAAATATGTAGTATATCCAGAGAGTGTATATTTGTTAGAGAGAGTAGGTACTAGGAATGAATACAGTATTCCTGAGTTAAAAAAAAACAAAACCCCAAACATCTGATTAGATGTTTGTCTTTTGAGTGGGATCATAAACATAAATCCTAACCTGAGTGCAATGGTTCATGCCTGTAATCCTCACACTTTGGGAGGCCTAGGTGGGAGGAATACTTGAGGTCAGGAGTTTGAAATCAGTCTGGGCAACTTAGTGAGAGTCTCTACAAAAATAAAATAATCAGTTAGGTGTGTATGTCTGTAATCCTAGTTGCTTTTAAAGTGTTTAACCAAGCCTATGCCTGATAGCTTGAGCCTGGGACTTGGAGGTTTATTTTATTTATTTATTTATTTAATTTTATTTATTTATTTATTTTGAGACAGAGCCTCAAGCTGTCACCCTGGATAGAGTGCTGTGGCATCACAGCTCACAGCAACATCAAACTTCTGGGCTCAAGTGAGTCTCCTGCCTCTGCTTCCCAAGCAGCTGGGACTACAGGTCCCAGCCACAACGCCCAGCCATTTTTTGGTTGCAGCCGTCATTGTTGTTTGGCGGGCCTGGGCTGGATTCGAACCCGCCAGCTCAGGTGTATGTGGCTGGCGCCTTAGCCAGTTGAACCACAGGTGCCGAGCCAATTTATTTATTTTTTTGAGACAGAGTCTCAAGCTGTCGCCATGGGTAGAGTGCTGTGGCATCACAGCTCACAGCAACCTCCAACTCCTGGGCTTAAGTAATTCTCTTGCCTCAGCCTCCCAAGTATCTGGGACTACAGATGCCTGCCATAATGCCTGGCTATTTTTTGGTTGTAGTTGTCATTGTTGTTTGGCAGGCCTGAGCTGGATTCAAACCTGCCAGCTCTAGTGTGTATGGCTGGCACCTCAGCTGCTTGAGCTACAGGCACGGAGCCGGAGTTGGAGGTTTATGTGAACTATGATCTCACTACTGCTCTCCAGCCTGGGAGACACAGTAAGATCCCATCTCAAAAAAAAAAGAATCTTAAAAATGTCCTCATGGTCTGTACTCAGTAAACATATGTTGAATGAATATATAAATAAATGCAAAGATAAATTTCAGTTATCTTTCTTCTATTGTGTCAGTTCAAGAGTTTGCACAGGGTAACCTCTAAAGAGTACATTAAGGCAAGAATGACTTAGGAGATAGTCTTCTGATGCTAGTTTTGATTTAATAAATTATCAAGATGTTGAAAAATTGTACTTACCAGGAATAGATGATAAATAAGCTTCTGAAAGACAAAACAAGAGAAGAATTTAAATGATGAAAATTAGTTGGGAAAACAGTATAATTACCATAAATAACAGGAGGCAAATACAAAGTTGACCACAGTCTGGAGTCACAGACCAAATTCTGTAGAAACTCAGAAAGGGTGCATAAAGGAATGAATAGATGACAGGGTGGTAAAACTTGATTTTAGTCCTGGTTCCACCACTAAATTGTTCTTTGACCTTGTGAAAATTACTTTACTTTTCTGGACTTTCTTCATCTCTAACATAAATGTTAGAACAGATAAATATATCTTCTCTGAGTATGAACAATTGCTAAAACACTAACCCTGGGGTAGCTTTTTTCTCCCAAAAGAATCTCTCTTTTTTTGAGACAGAGTCTCACTATGTCACCCTTGGTAGAGTACTATGGCATCACAGCTTACAGCAACCTCAAACTCTGGCTTATGTGGTTCTCTTGCCTTAGCTGGACTTGTAGTGGGCACCTGTGGTCCTAGCTACTTGGGAGGCTGAGGTGGGAGAATCTCTTAAGCCCAAGAGTTTAAGGTTGTTGTGAGCTGTGATGCCCCAGCACTCTACCCAGGGCAACAAAGTGAGACTCTATCTTAAAAAAGAGTGATTCTCTTGCCTCAGCTTCCCGAATAGCTAGGCTTATAGGTGCCCACCACACATGTCTGGCTATTTTTGTTGTTGTTGTCATTGTTGTTTAGCATTGTGGTTCGAACCCACCAGCCCCAGTGTATGTGGCTGGCACTCTCACCACTGAGCTATGGGCGTCGAGCTGAATCTTTCTCTCTTAATCCTGGTGATTAAAATAAAATTGGATATTACATTATAAAAATACTATAGGGTGGTGCCTGTGGCTCAGCGAGTAGGGTGCCGGTCCCATATACCGAAGGTGGCAGGTTCAAACCTGGCCTCGGCCCAACTGCAAAACAGAAAAATAGCAGGGCATTGTGGCAGGCACCTGTAGTCCCAGCTACTCAGGAGGAAAAGAATCTTAAAAATGTCCTCATAGTCTGTACTTTTGAGTGGGATCATAAAATAAATCCTAACCCAAGTGCAATGGCTCATGCCTGTAATCCTCACACTTTGTGAGGCCTAAGCCCAGGAGTTGAAGGTTGCTGTGAGCTGTGTGACGCCACGGCACTCTACAGAGGGCGATAAAGTGAGACTCTGTCTCTACAAAAAAACAAAACAAAAGAAAACAAAAAAAACTATAGTATTACATAGAAAAATACACAAAAAGGTTAATAGTAGTTTTCTCTGGGTAATAAGAATATGAATAATTTAAAATATTTTCCTTATGTTATTATGTATTTTCCAGATATATTATAACAAGATCATATTACTTCATTTTTCAAAAACACAATCAGTTAATTAATTGATTAACTTGAATTAACATTTAAATGAATGTATTTTTTTCATTTCGCTATCTATCTTGGACTTGAACCCTAGCTTAGTAGCTTTGAGACCGTACGCAAGTTTTTTCTGTACTTCTCATTTCAATTTTTTCTTACTTATAAAATGGATATAATAACATATACCTCAAAATGTTTATATGAATGTCAAATGAGAAATTGTTTACAAAGTGTAAACTCAGTGTTAAACATGAGGTGGATGATCATACCTATTATCCTTCCCTAAATTATTTATTTTGTAGGAAGATTATACAATAAAGTATTTAGAAAGTTATACATCAGTTTTCCTTTGTTTTACCCTTTCAAAGATATGTTTATTCTCACATTTCTCTGTTGTTTGTACCTTGAGAATTTAGTAGGAAAAGAATTAAGATTTATCTACAAAAATAAACCAGTCTTTTTACAGCAATTAAAAGTATTCTTTCATTAAAACAGTTATCCTTTCTGGTTTGCTTGTTACCATTTATTTGTATTTGAAATAATAATTGTTACTATTTAATAACAATACTAATATTTAAGCCTATAATAAATTAGCTATTAAGCTTTAAAACGTGAGTTAGATTTGACAATTAATTGGTATTAAAAGCAATTGACAATCTTATCATGATACTTTTCCTTAGAATCCTGAAGTTGTCTGAGTTGGCTATCTGCTTTTTCTCTCTGTACCAGTGAACTTGATCTGTGGCTGTGGCCTGGATTTGGCATTCAAGGACAACTAACTGACTCATGGGTGTAGAGATGTCTTTAAGACGCTGAAGAACAAACACAAAATTCATAGAATGGAAGAAATGGTTACACCATATACAATGATTTTGAGATGCTAGTTGCAGTAAGTGTACATGCTTTTTCATCACAATTATTGACTACTGACTGTGTCTTAAGCAAAATAAGGAGCTGCTGGGCATTCTTTTGGGCTTTATAATGTGGTTTACTACTCTATAGTCAGATGTAAGTTATTTTTATCTTAACTTCATAGGATTGTGGAGAAAGTTGTTATTTCACATCCCCAAGAACTCTTGGGCCTAAATGATCCTCTTGCCTCTAATTTTTCAAATTAGAAAATAGATTAGTTGAAAACTTCATTTTGGGGCTAGCCGAAGTAGCTCACGCCTGCAATCCTAGCACTCTGGGAGGTGGGTGGATTGCCTGAACTCACGAGTTCGAGACCAGCCTGAGCAAATACAAGACCTCATCTCTAAAAATAGCCTGTGGTGGGCGCCTGTAGTCCTAGCTACTTGGGAGGCTGAGGCAAGAGAATCTCTTAAGCCCAAGAGTTTGAGGTTGCTGTGAGCTATGATGCCATGGCACTCTACTTCTGTCTCAAAAAAAAAAAAAAAACACAGAAAAGAAAACTTTTCATCTTACTGTATTTGATTGTTTCATTGAGTAAATATCTAATCACATATTTAGTCTTTATTATTGGTCACAGTAGCATGGGCAACACAGTAGTTTCCCCTTATCTGCAAGGGAGATGTTCCAAGACCCCCACTGGATGCCTGAAACTGTGGATAGTGCTGGACGCTATACACATGGTGTTTTTTCCTATATGGCTATGTACATATCTATGATCAAGTTTAATTCATAAATTAAGCATAATAAGAAATTAAAAATAATAACAAATAATAAAATAGAAAAATCATACCAATATACTCTAATAAAACTTACGTGAATATAGTCTTTCCTCTCAAAATCTTTTATTGTACTATACTCATCTACTTTCAGACTGTAGTTGACTAGGGATAACTGAAACCGTTGAGGGGGAAACCATGGGTAAAGGAGGGGGACTATTATAACTTTTTAAGAGCCCTAACTCGGCTCGGCGCCTATGGCTCAACGGGCTAAGGCGCCAGCCACATACACCTGAGCTGGCGGGTTCGAATCCAGCCCGGGCCCGCCAAACAACAATGATGGCTGCAACCAAAAACTGCCTGGTGTTGTGGCGGGCGCCTGTAGTCCCAGCTACTTGGGAGGCAGAGGCAGGAGACTCGCTTGAGCCCAGGAATTGGAGGTTGCTGTGAGCTGTGATCCCACAGCACTCTATCCAGGGAGACAGCTTGAGGCTCTGGCTCAAAAAAAAAAAGTCCTAACTCATCATTTAGAGGATTTGGGCCTAAATCTTAGTAAGGCACTTGCTGTTTGAAGCTGGTTGGAGCTGGTCATAGGAACTTGGAAGAGGCTCTTAACCTCTCTGGAACTCAGGTTCTTTATTTGTGAACTAGAGCTAGCAAAATACTTAGCCTAACTTAAGGTTTGAGGCTTATTTCAGATACATAATCTGAAAACCTTCTATAAAGAATAAAAATTATATTGATATATATATAGTTAGTTTAGTCTCACAATATATAAATGAATGGATAGCATTTATGGTAAATTTGCTTCTTAAATTTTGATTTTTCTCTTTCCTCCATTTCCAACTCCAGAATCCTGTCGAATCTAAAATTGTATTTCAGATTATAACTTGGCTCTGAGATTAGAGAAGGAGTATCTGAGGTCCTTCTATCAGATAAGACCTACAGGTGACATAAAGACCAGCCTGTCCCTTAAGGCTTGATGCCCAGAGGTGCATTTTACCAGGAAGGAATGCAGCAGGAGAGACATGTGTAAATAACAGATGGTGTACCTGGCAGCATCTGCTGAAAGGAAGCTTTGGGATTCAATAGTAGGGCTACTCTTTGTGACACTGTTTCCTTTGTCTATCATCCTGTATCTGGTAATATCCCTGCCTTGCTTTTCATACTTTGGACCTGCTGTGAATAGTGGTTCCATACAGAGGGTCCAAAGAAGGCTCAATCCTAGGTATAGCTTGACCTACGTAATTGAAATATGCTGTTTCTAGTGGATAATGAGGGAGAACATCATCTCTGATTGTGACTTAAGCAGGAAGTAGACATTGCTTTATCCTTTGACTTCTTCAAAAGGGCATTTTATGACTAATTAGGAGAATTTGACAGAGCAGAGCATAGTCTCCTTGGAGAAGATGGTCTAAACACTGTCCTTTAGAGTTAGAGGACTGAAACAAAGCAAAAAGTCTAAAAAAGCACAGATAAATCATGAATTGCTCTGTGAACTGAGTAAATCATCTCACCTTTTCTCGGCCACAATTTTCTCATATGTAAAATGGTAATAATCTCCAAAGTCATTTCTTGTTTCCTCTTTCCTCTTTTTTTTTTTTTTTGAGGCACGGTCTCACTTTGTTGCCCGACCTAGAGTGCAGCATCATGATCATAATTCACTACAACCTTGAACTTCTGGACTTAAATAATCAGAGTAGCTGAGACTAGGCTTATACAATCAGGCTCAGCTAATTTTTTGTAGAAATGGGGGTCTTAGTATATTGCATATGATGGTCTTGAATTCCTGACCTCAAGCAATCCTCCTGCCTTAGCCTCCCAAAGTGCTGGGAATACAGGTAAGAGCCACCACACCCAGCCCTTTCCTCCTTTTTGCCTTTTTGATAAAATCTGCATTTTAACTATAAAATCTAAATTCCATCATGCAATCTGGATAAATTACCTTGGTAAATACACTAGCTACAATACATGTGGATCCTGACAGGCTGCTACAGGGACTTGGCATCTATTTTAAGGAATAAAGAGAACATGATGCTATCATTTATACTGTCAAAGCCCCCAAACCCAGGTACATGCTAGCTGTGATCTAACTGGTTTAGTTTAGCTGCTACTGACCATACCCTAGACTTCCTTTTTGAAAAGGGTATGCTTCTAATTGAAACGTCTGTTTGGATGTCTGCTCCAATGTCCCCCTTTCTTTTTTTTCTCTAGTATTTTATAAGCTGAGATGGTGAGATGCAACATTGGGTGATTATATTTTAGAAATGGGTATTGGCAAATATTTAGAGACTTACAGTTTTAAGTAACTTTTAAGTAACTAAATCTTACTGACTGACTTTTTTTCTTCCTCCATACAGTTACTCTTGTTGGATCTTTTAGGTTTTCCAAAAATCATCTTTCCCCTTTTTTAATTCAAAGAGAATTCATTCCGTGGATAATTGGAATAGTCTGTTATGGGACTGAGGTCCTAGGAACCAACTGTCCCTTGAGGCCTGGCACACAGATAAATGATGAAGTCATAGATTATAACCATGAAGTTTTTTTTTTTTAAAACACCATAGATTTCTTTCCTCTTCTTTTTAAGGTCATGTAGTTAGAGGCTTTCTTCATGTGTAGTTACTAAGAAAACAGCATTGATTCCTTCTTTGGGCTTATATATACCACACTTTATTAATCCATTCATGGTTTAATGGACACTTGGGTTGATATAATGAGCCATTTTTATCAAAGTCACCTCTAATCTCTATTTCATTAGACAAAAAAACAGAGAGGTTGGGCAGCGCCTGTGGCTCAGCGAGTAGGGCGCCGACCCCATATACCGAGGGCTGCGGGTTCAAACCCGGCCCCGGCCGAACTGCATCAAAAATTAGCCAGGTGCTGTGGCGGGTGCCTGTAGTCCCAGCTACTTGGGAGGCTGAGGCAGGAGAATCGCTTGAGCCCAGGTGTTGGTGGTTGCTGTGAGCTGTTACTCCATAGCAATCCAATGTGTGCGTTGGAGTTTGACTCTGTCTCCACAAAAAAAAAAAAAAAAAAAACAGAGAGGTTGCTGTATTAATCTTTTGTATGAATGTGGATGGAGTTGGAGAGCATTCTCCTCAGTAAAGTATCACAAGAATGGAAAAGCAGATATCCAATGTACTTGGTACTAATATCTAACCAGTACATGAACAGCTACATGCCTACACAAGAGAAAAACACAGGCTTGGCGCTCATAGCACAGTGGTTAGGGCACCAGCCACGTACACCTAGGCTGGCGGGTTTGAACCCAGCCCAGGCCAGCTAAACAACAGTGACAACCACAACAAAAAATAGCTGGGCGTTGTGGTGGGCATCACATTGCAGTGAGCTGTGATGCCATGGTACTCTACCAAGGGCAACATAGTGACACTGTGTCTCAAAAAAAAGAAAAGAAAAACAGTTAAATTCAAGGGGGTTGGGAGGAAGAAAAGGAGGAAGGGAAGGAGGGAGGGAGATTGGTGTACTCTCACCTAACAGGCATAATATAAGGGTATATGGCACACTTCCTGGGTGAAGGGCTCAACTATAACTTGGATTTTACATAACACATGCAAACAATGTAACCTAATCGTTTGTACCCTCATACTGATCTGAAAGTTAAAAAAAAAAGAAATGCCTTACTATGTATATTTGAGTGTAACACACATATTTTTATCTACTATCCTTATATTTCTCTATCTTTGCATAATTTCAATGCATTTATCCCCCTTTTAACCAATTATTAGTGGATTATGGCCCTAATAGTTTCACCTTAAATTTCCTTTACCTCAGTATGATAATCAATGGGCTGTTATTAAACACTTAAATCATCCATAAGAAATAACTTTTAAAATAAATAATCACTTAGTTTCTCTACTAAGTTTTAAAGTTTTAGGATTTTTCTTTTCTTTCTTTCTTTTTTTGTTTTTGGTATATTTTTAAAACTGCAATTTTCTCAGTGGCGCATGTAGCTCATTGGGGAGGGTACTGGCCACATACACTGGGGCTGGCAGGTTCTAACCCAGTCCGGTCCAGCTAAACAATAATGACAGCTATTAACAACAACAACATAGCCACATGTTGTGGCAGGCGCCTGTAGTCCCAGTTACTTGGGAGGCTGAGACAAGAGAATAGCTTAAGCCCAAGAATTTGAAATTGCTATGAACTGTGATGCCACAGCATTCTACTGAGGGTGACATAGTAAGACTCTGTCTCAAAAAAAAAAAGAAAGAAAAAAAAAGTAGAATTTTCCCTGTATTCATATGCAACAAATGCACATCCATATGAAATTCTGCATTTACTCTAACATTTCTGTAGCATATTCTAAGTACAATCCCAGAGATAAAATCTTTTCTTACTGCCTTGGATACCTACAAGAAAGAGAAAAAAGAAATTCTGTCTAAATCTCAATGGTTAATACAATGTAGTTCAAGTGTATTGTATTCACCCTAGGACCAGCAGGTTAGTTACAGATAGAAGGTTAATCCAGAACATTTGAATTCTTGACTAAGAATGGAATTTTCTAACATTTTCCATTTAGGAATCCAGATCTTTGACCTTTATGAAATTATTGCACTTGCACCCAGAAGACATTTTGAGTCACTTCCCAAAAACATCACTTTGGAGGGCATAGGTAAAATCTGCAAATTTGTGTTTTGGTCTGAAGTCTTTGTTATGATAGGAAATCTACCGAAACACATTGCTATGCTTACTGTAAGAAATGTCTTAGTATATTCTGGCAGCCTTGACAAAATCCCTTAGATTGGGTCATTTGTGATTTGTAAACAACAGAAATCAGAGCAAGAAACCAATAGATCTGATATTTGGTGAAGCCCCTCTGCTTCATAAATGGCACTTTGTTGCTGTTTCCTCCCATGGCAGAAGGGGCAGGGAGGTCTGTCAAGTCCCTTTCATAAAGCCACTAATCCCATTCATGAGATTGGAGCCCTCAGACTTAATGACTTCCAAAGGCCCCAGTTCTTAACACTGTCACATTGAGTATTAGGTTCCAACATATGAATTTTGGGGCAGTACCAACGTAGACCATAGCAGATGACAATGTTTACATTCTCTCTATGATGATTTATTAGAGAAATCTTTATCTCAGTTTTTAATACCAGGAATAATTGAGCTTCTTCTATGATGCTAGTTTAGTGCTCCCACATAGATACCATGATTCCTAATATTATTGTGTTTCCATCTGTGTTAACTACTTCAAAATATAGAGCCTACCTTTGAGCCAATAATTCAACAACATTTAGAGTTAGCATCTCCTAAATCTATGACTCAATACTTTTTTTTTTTAGACAGAGTTTCTTTCTGTCACCTCACCTGGAATACAATATCATCATTATAGTTCCCTGCAACCTCAAACTCCTGGGTGCAAACAGTCCTCCTGCTTTAGCCTCCATTTTTGTATTTTTTTGTACAGACAGGGTCTCACTCTTGCTCGGGCTGGTCTTGAACTCCTGACCTTAAGCAAGCCTCCTGTCTTGGTCTCCCAGAGTGCTAGGATTATAGGAATAAGCTCCCATGCCCAGCTTGAATACTTTTTTCCCCACTATGATAATTTTTTCATCAAACCCTTTTTTTTTTTTTGGTAGAGACAGAGTTTTACTTTATCGCCCTCGGTAGAGTGCTGTGGCATCACACAGCTCACAGCAACCTCCAACTCCTGGGCTTAGGTGATTCTCTTGCCTCAGCCTCCAGAGCAACTGGGACTACCGGCGCCCACCACAACACCCAGCTATTTTTTTGTGAGTTCAGTCGGGGCTGGGTTTGAACCTGCCACCATCGGTATATGGGGCCGGCGCCTTACTGACTGAGCCACAGGTGCCACCCCAAGCCATTATTTAAGTCATGTGGCATCAGAACTTTCATGTTATTTCCAGGTAGAGGAGGTAGATTGGAAGGGATAGCCTGAATAACAGAATATTGTAATTTCCAGAAAGTTATTAGTGTATGGAAATAGGATATTTAAAATTTTATTATAACTATTCCAGTCCATAAGTTTATTTTATACTATCATTCTTTAATGAAAAGAAAATTAGTTTCCACTTAAAAGTCTTTTACACATAGCATTTGATACTATCATTAGGACTAGGTTTATCTAATCTTTTCCTAAGCCCAGTGTATAATCCCTTAATACTTATTGGCTCTTTTCAGTCTTTAAAAACCCTTTGTCATCTTGAAGTTTTGTACCATATCAGGTTTAATTTTCTTTAGGTTAAAATTTAAGTGATGAAAAGATTTACTAATACTACATCATGTTGTATTTTTCAAAGTGGATAGTGGCTACAGAATGTAATTTTATTATTACATGCATGTTTAAACTGTACATATATACCATGCTTATTCCTCTCTATGAATGTAGTACTTTACAATAAATTTATAAGATTAAATCTGTGAACTGAAGCTGCTTTTTATGAGAGTTGGTTAGTTTTCATTTTTGAAGAACAGACAGAACTGTTCTTTTTTTGGGGGGGGGGGACAGAGCCTTAAGCTGTCACCCTGGATAGAATGCCATGGCATCACAGCTCACAGCAACCTCTAATTCCTGGGCTCAAGCGAGTCTCCTGCCTCTGCCTTCCAAGTAGCTGGGACTACAGGCACCTGTCAACACGCCTAGCCATTTTTTGGTTGCAGCCGTCATTGTTGTTTGGCTGCTGGGGCTGGATTCGAACCCGTTAGCTCAGGTGTATGTGGTTGGTACCTTAGCCACTTGAGCCACAGGTGCCAAGCCAGAACTATTCTTTAGTAGTTCAGAAAAAGGCAAATTCAAGTCTGTGAATGTGTATGAGAGAAAAGGATTGTAAACATACATAGATTACCTTTATGTCTAAAATTAGGCAAAAATAAAAAGACTCTGTACCTATGGACTCTCTAAACAAGGTTGAATCAAACCTTGAAGTGTTAGTTGTATTTATTTGACTTGGGTTGTTTTCTTGTGAAGGAAAACTTCATAAACTCTCAAACTTTTCAATTTGGTGAATGTTTCCTGATGCCTCCTACGTCAAGACCCCAGGAGCAACACAAAGGAGTTTGGTTAGCTGAAACTATTAAATTATATGAAAGGTTTATTAGTACAAAAGATACATGATAATAATATAGATAAGATAATAAATAGTGCCAGTGGCGTCACATACAGTGCTTGGCAGGCTGTAAGACGTAAGTAGTAGAAGTGAGTAAGGAGAGAGAAGCTTAACTGGTCTAAGAACACTTTCTGCACAGGGTAGACTTTCCACTGAACGTTGAAGGATGTTTAGGACTGGAAAGGGTGAGGTGTGTGTGTGTGAGAGAGAGAGAGAGAGAGTTGGAGAAGAAGGTTGAGGTGAATGGTGGTGGGGGATGGATAGAAAATGGAAGTAAGTAACGTTTATAGAACACTAAACTGTGTGCCAGATACAGTGCTTGTCTTTTTGTCTCAGTGTGAGTAAAGCATCCATGACCATTAAGTGGTGTAGAATACTCTGAGGTCAGATTGCCTGTATTTACCATTAGGTACGTTAGGCTTTCCTCCCAGTCCCAGTTTCCCCATCTGTAAAATAGTAACAATAATAGTGTTTATTTCTAGAGTTGTTTTGAGGATTGAATGAGCTCACAAAAGCACTTAATTTATATATATTTATTAAGCATTCAATAAATGTTAGTTGCTTTTATTGTTATGATGGTAGCTGTTATATGTAGATCCTGGTGATATTCTACCTTTCTTCAGAGGTTCCTTTTTGTTTTTTGAGACTGAGTCTCAAGTTGTTGCCCTGGGTAGAGTGCCATGGCATCATCATAGCTCATAGCAGCCTCCAACTCTTGGGCTCCAGCAATCCTCTTGCCTCAGTTTTTTCTATTTTTAGTAGAAACAGGGTCTTGCTCTTGTTCAGGCTGGTCTTGAACTTGTGAGCTCAAGCAATCCCTCCCCTCCCCAACCTTGGCCTCCTGGAGTGATAGGATTACGGGTGTGAGCCACCTTGATCACCCTCTTTAGAGGTTTCTAATCTAGGCTTCTTAATATTTAATTCTTGTGTGAACTTAGAACCTTTATAGTACATTTTTGTTTTAATTGTTTCTTACATGTGTCATGTAATAGTACTTTCATTTGAGAGCTCCTAAAGATCAGGGATGTTTCCATATGTCTCTCACACCCTAAGTGCCTAGCCCAGTGTTGAACATGGAATAGATATAAAGTTGATTGGTTTTATATATTATTGCATAGGGAGATACTACATTTTCCCAGGAGGTATATGTTGCTTTGTGCTGTTTCTGTCAACCCCACCCTACAAATAAAAGCAACTGATATAGAAGGATTTCTTCTCTTGACCTTGAAAATAAATCTTGACACCACACCAGCCATCTTAGGTGGAGGTTAACTGATCGTAGAATTGCAGACTAAGAGAATACATGAGAAATCTTCTTTTCTAACATCCTCGGAGAACAAAGATATGATTTAGAAAGGTTATATTATTTGTCCAAGGTTATGTATTCTTTTTCTTTTTTTTTTTTTTGAGACAGAGTCTCACTATGTCGTCCTCAGTAGAGTGCTATGGTGTCACAGCTCACAGCATCCTCAAATTCTCTTGCCTCAGCCTCCCAAGTAGATGGGACTACAGGTACCTGCCACAATGCTGTGCTACTTTTTTGTTTCAGTTGTCATTGTTGTTTAGTTGGCTGAGTCTGGGCTCGAACCTGCCAGCCTTGGTGCAAGTGGCCAGTTCCGTAACCACTGTGCTACAGATGCCGAGCCAAGATTATGTATTCTTTTGGTAGAGTAGTCAGGATTAAAATCCAAGTCTCCTAACTTCTAATTCAATCCATACAGGCGTACAGCAAATGGATTATGTAATACCAGACAAATTTGAAGCTATAGATATTAGTCTCAGTCATTAAGACTGTGGTGATTTTTTTACATTTATTCGAATAGAGTATATTTATAGATCCGAACTCAGTGGGTAATGAAACAGTTCTTTCATTTTGTATGTAAGCTCCATGAGGTCAGAGACTATTTTGTTCTGTTTTTGTACTATTTCGACTATTGATTTAGTCTATTTTGTTCACTCCTATATCACTACTGACTAGAATAGTGCTAGGAACTCAGGAGATGCTTAATAAATATTTGTTGAATGAATCAGTTTGCTTTGTTAGCAATATTGGTTGAAATATCAGTTGAGAATATTTGTGACTTTCAGAGAGTATAATCTTTAAGAATCAGACTTGAAGATGATGTCTATGGCTCAGGGAGGGGGGCGCCAGCCCCATATACCAGGGGTAGTGAGTTCAAGCCCAGCCCTGGCCAAAACTGCAAGAAAAAAAAAAAAAAAGAAGAAGAAGAAGAATCAGATAAACTGGTAGAAACTCAGTACACATCAGGGTAGTTTGGTTATGGAAAGAAGATACAAATGAAATGCTTCTTCCTTGGGAAGAGGAGGATTAAATGAGAGAGTGTGTATGAAACTTCTGGAACTTCTTGAAAGAAACTACCTTGTGAATAAATACAAGGTCAGTTGGTGCAAGAAGTTAAAATTGCTTCTAGGGCTTGGCGCCTGTGGCTCAACAGGCTAAGGTGTCAGCCACGTATACCTGAGCTGGCGGGTTCGAATCCAGCCCAGGCCCACCAAACAACAATAATGACTGCAACCAAAAAATGGCCAGGCATTGTGGCGGGTGCCTGTAGTCCTAGCTACTTGGGAAGCGGAGGCAGGAGACTTGCTTGAGCCCAGGAATTGGAGGTTGCTGTGATCTGTGATGCCACAGCACTCTATCCAGGGTGACAGCTTGAGGCTCTGTCTCAAAAAATAAATAAATAAATAAAATTGCTTCTAGGCCTCTTGGCATGTTTCAAAGGAGAAGCTGGAGAACGTTAATAGGATAGTTTCGATGGTGAGTGGATTTCAGGGTTTTGGCACCTTGGAATTGTTCTATGTTCCTAGGCTAATAAGAACAAAAAAGAGAACATCTAATCCTTATGAAGGGAAAGGCCTTTATACTGAGCCTTCTAACATTCTGGATACTTCCTATTTAACCATTGCCAATCATGCTTCACGGGCAAGGCACCAGGCAACCTATGCTATCATTTAATCCATGGGGCATAGAGGCCAAGCAGGACTTCCTGTCTCCCTGATCTTCCAATCAGTGAAAAGAGACAGTAATAACTAATGGAACTAAGAAATCCTCTGAACTGGGCGGCGCCTGTGGCTCATCGAGTAGGGCGCTGGCCCCATATACTGAAGGTGGTGGGTTCAAACCTGGCCTCAGCCGAATTGCAAAACAGTAAAATAGGCGGGCGTTGTGGCAGACGCCTATAGTCCCAGCTACTCGGGAGGCTGAGGCAAGAGAATCACCTAAGCCAAGGAGTTGGAGGTTGCTGTGAGCTGTGTGACGCCACGGCACTCTACCGAGGGCGATAAAGTAAGACTCTGTCTCTACAAAAAAAATAAAGAAAGAAAGAAAGAAAAAGAAATACTCTGAACCTTTCTTTGAGTATGTTGCTGAGTTAAGTATTTTATGACTGAGGATGCTATGGATACCGATAAAAATATAGAGGCCAGGGAGTGTTGGGGAGAGAGCACTAATTCAAAATTAAGGAAATCTAATTCAAGATTAAGGAAATCTAGATTCTGGTTTTAGATCTGTGATTACTTTGGGCAAAGACCATTGGTGTCTCATTAATCTCATATCTAGTGATAAGTAAGATGGTCCCTAAGGGTTCTTCTAGGTTTACTATTTGCGCTTTTTAAACATGTTTTTATATCTCAGGGTTTGATAATGCTTTCAAATATCTATTCTTCAGAATTACTAGAATAGATGAATTTCCATTAGAGAAAAGTTGGCACTAAAAACAAAAGCAATCAGCACTTAGGGCAGTAGCTTTGACTGTCAATTGAATACAGAAGTTTGAAAGATAGCTGTGCATTAAACATTACTTAAGCAATTTAAAATGTTCTTTATTTATGAAAAAATCTTTCAGGGGTGGTGCCTGTGGCTCAGTGGATAGGGCGCCGGCCACATATACCAAGGGTGGGTTCATACCTGGCCCCGGCCAAACTGCAAAAAAAGAAAAAAGAAAAAAATCTTTCAGAACTCATTTCAGTGATAAAACAAACATTAAAAGGAATAATTTCTAGGAGAAAGCTTATCCTTACATATTGGATTCTCTTGTTTAACCCACAGTAGTCTACATTTCAGTCCCTATATTTTTCTCTAGAGGATAGAAAAGGAGGTTGTCAAAAGCAAAAAAAAAAAACCCACCACCTTTTGTTTGACTGATATGACACACTTCAGAAAATCAAAATGAAAACGTGGATTCAGAGTATGTGAGAGTTTTACAAGTGACCTGTCCTGAAGTGTTCTTTCTTGATTTTAGGTAGGAATGGGGATGTCCTTGAGGGAAAAAATAGCTAGGGATTTTACTTTGTTGATTAGTTATGCTAGCAGGCTTCATGTCTCACGTAAATGGTAACCTTTGCTGAGTGTAACCCTAGCTCTTTGTAAAGAGAACAAAATTAGACTCTACCAAATGAAGAGTCCAGGACCTTGGTAATCATACTCTGGAAATATGACAAGATACATAGATATCACACAAATGAACAACCTTTATAACAATGATGCCTTTATAACATTGTCTAAATAGCTAGCATGTCTACAGAGTTAGACTAGCTTCCTGAATGTTATGTAGGTTTAGTGTTCTGAAAAAAACAGGACATTAGCTCTATTTAATGGCGAATAGCTAAAAATTCTAACAGTAGTTTCATTAGGAAAAATGTGGGGAAAGAGAAAGGCGATAAGGTAGGTTTAGCAATATATAGTATTTTTTTTCTTTTTCTTTTCTTTTTTTTTTTTTTTAGACTGAGTCTCAAGCTATCGCCCTGGGTAGAGTGCTGTGGCATCACAGCTCACAGCAACCTCAAACTCTCAGGCCTAATCAACTCTCCTGCCTTAGCCTCCCAAGCAGCTGGAACCACAGGCACCTGCCACAATGCTCAGCTGCCATTTTGTTGCAGTTGTCATTGTTGTCCAGCAGGCCTGGGCTGGGCTCCAACTTGCCAGCCTCAGTGTATGTGGCTGGTGATCTACCCATTGAGCTACAGGTGCGGCCCATACAGTATTTTGTTTTTTTGAGACGGTCTTATTTTGTCACCCCTGACTAGAGTGCTGTGGTGTTGTAGCTCACAGCAACCTTCAACTCTTGGGCTTAAGCAATTCTCTTGCCTCAGCTTCCCAAGTAGCTGGGACTACAAGCCCTGCCACAATGCCTGGCTATTTTTAGTGATGGGATCTCTCTCTGGCTCAAGCTGGTCTTGAACCTGTGAGCTCAAGCAATCCACCTGCCTCAGCTTCCCAGACTGCTAGGATTACAGGGCCACCCTGCCAGCAAAATATAGTATTTAAAGTGTTTTAAAATGTCATATTAGAATCTTTTAAATTTATACAATAAACTAAACTTGGTGCATTCTTCTTAAGTGTTAAGTTGTTTGATTTAGAGAGAGTTTATTGTGCTGTTCCTATTTATTATTTTTATGATATGGTGTTTATTTATTTTCTACTTGGTAACAGGTGCCATACTTGGTAATCTTTATTTTCACAAAGATAATTAACTCAAAGTATCCACAAAGCAACAGATTTTGTGAAAGATAATTTGTTTTTTATTTTATTTATTTTTAACTTAAAACTTTTTTTAGAGATAGGGTATTGCTTGTCCAGGCTGGAGTGCAGTTACAGTGCAGTATATCCTTGAACTAGGTTCAAGTGATCTTCTCTTAGCCTCCTGAGTAACTGGGACTATAGGCATGTGCCACTGCACCTGGCTATTTTTTATATTTATTTATTTAGAGACAGAACCTCAAGCTGTCACCCTGGGTAGAGTGCTGTGGCATCACAGCTCACAGCAACCTCCAATTCCTGGGCTCAAGCGAGTCTCTTGCCTCCACCTCCCAAGAATCTGGGACTGCAGGCACCCGCCACAACGCCCGGCCACTTTTTGGTTGCAGCTGTCATTGTTGTTTGGCGGGTCCAGGCTGGATTCGAACCCGCCAGCTCAGGTGTATGTGGCTGGCGCCTTAGCCCATTGAGCCACAGGCGCTGAGCCGGCTATTTTTTATTTTATACTTAATGGGGCAAGAGGAGGGAGAAAAATAGTTGAGGAAAGCAGTACATGAATTAAGTCAGAGAAGGAGTTGAGAATTGTATGCATGATGATTTCCATCACTTTTTGAACAAGTACATTTTCTGTTTTTTGTGGCCCACTGTGTTAGTGTATAGTCACCACTGTGACTGTAGAGTTAATTTCTGCAAAGTAGATGAACCTGTCCTGTGAATATACTCAAGCTGTTCAAAGAGAAGATGATATTTGACTTTTTTTTCTTTTTGAGACAGAGCCTCAAGCTGTCACCCTAGATAGAATGCCGTGGCATCACAGCTCATAGCAACCTCCAATTCCTGGGCTCAAGTGAGTCTCTTGCCTCCACATCCCAAGTAGCTGGGACTGCAGGCGTCCGCCACAACACCAGGCCATTTTTTGGTTGCAGCCGCCATTGTTGTTTGGTGGCCCGGGCTGGATTTGAACCTGCCAGCTCAGGTGTACGTGGCTGGCGCCTTAGCCCTTGAGCCACAGGTGCCAAGCCATGATATTTGACTTTTAACTGAGTATTTTCATGATGGTTTTGAAAAGCTCTCCAGGAAGTTTTGGTCCATGGGAAATTCTAAAGCTGCACCTCTCTATTTCTTACCCAGTTTATATAGACCAGCGGTTCTCAACCTGTGGGTCGCGACCCACAGGAACTGTATTAAAGGGCTGTGGCATTAGGAAGGTTGACAACCACTGATCTAGACCATTTTCTAGCTACAGTGGATTTTAGTTTTTCCAGATTGCTCAGTTCTTTACCACACAGCCTTCATGTCTCTCTCTTTTCTTTCTTTCTCCCCCCCCTTTCTCTTCTTCTGTCTTGCTTTTCAGAAAAAGAAATCTTTAAAATTTTTTAGTACAGCAAACTAATGTCAAGAATCGGCTATTGTAGTCTAGGTTACTAGAAATTTTACTTGCTCACACTTGGTGTTTTGCGTCTTCCCCACTGTTTAATCAGATTTCTTGATTTTACACAGTGCCAAGGAGGAGGTCCATCCTGGCATTATTAATCATCTATCTCTTCATGTTAGAAGAAAATTCCCACTGTACTTATTCTCTTGGTTCCTCCAATATCTAAGTGGTATTTTGAGATAAAACCATTTATTCCATGGAGTTGTTAAAATGATAGTTACTTCTCTATAACTAGCATACACATCTCTATTGGAAAACGTAGGTAGCTCAGCTTTTACTGTACTTGTTTTCCTCTTGTAAAGTTCCACATTGTGCATGGCTTTTTTCAGACAGCTTCTTCATCAAAGGAAATGATGCCTGTTCAAGTTAATGAATGTCACTGTCTCTTCTCCCTGGTGCTGAGATGCTCACGGACTTGGAAACAACTGGGATATAGCTTAAAATGGTTGCTCACTGGAGGATTCTTCTGGGATATATTCTTCTTCTTCTCCCACTTGATGTTTTAGGTGTGGAATTCAGGAAGATCTGGCCAGGTAGCTCGTCTATGATCTGAGCTTTGGCTGCCGGGGCTAGATAATGCAGTGGTTTGCAAATGGTTTCTTCACTCACATATCTGGCACCTTGATGCTACCTTGGTCAATGTCCTCCTGCCACATGGTGTCTCATCTTTTAGGGCCTCTCCATGTAGCTGGTGACCTCAGGGTAGTTGGATTTATCCCATGAAGGCTTAGGGCTCCCAAAGAAAGTGTTGCAACAATAATCTTTCTCTTTTGAAGAAAACTTTCCCCACTTGTTTTGTTGTAGTTGCTTGAACTTTCTCAATTATGTCAGTACAGGAAGTAGTTTTAAAAGATCCATTTTGTAGAATTCTTTTTTTTTTTTTTGAGACAGAGCCTCAAGCTGTCACCCTGGGTAGAGAGCTGTGGCATCACAGCTCACAGCATCCTCCAACTCCTGGGTTCAAGTGATTCTCCTGCCTCCGCCTCCCAAGTAGCTGGGATAATAGGCACCCAGCACAATGCCTGACTATCTTTTTGGTTGCAGCTGCCATTGTTGTTTGGCAGACCCAGGCTGGAATCGAACCCGCCAGCTCAGGTGTATGTGTCTGGCGCCTTAGCCACTTGAGCCACAGGCAAGCCATGTAGAATTATTTTATATAAAAAATATAAATCTTGGCTCGGCACCTGTGGCTCAATGGGCTAAGGCACCAGCCACATACACCTGAGCTGGCGGGTTCGAATCCAGCCCAGGCCCGCCAAACAACAATGGCGGCTGCAACCAAAAAATGGCCGGGTGTTGTGGCGGGCACCTGTAGTCCCAGCTACTTGGGAGGCAGAGGCAGGAGACTCGCTTGAGCCCAGGAATTGGAGGTTGCTGTGAGCTGTGATGCCACGGTATTCTATCCAGGGTGACAGCTTGAGGCTCTGTCTCAAAAAAAAAAAAAAGTAAATCTTAGGATTTAAACGCTAAGATAAATAGTTGAATTATGTGGCAAGCTGCTTTTCACTTTGTTTTTTCTTTCAGAGTAAAATACTGAAATGGAACCAGCCCAGAAGCTAAGGAGAAGTGGTGGGAGAGACCCAGATTCCAAGTGAATAGTTTGTAATACATTCTAGGTCTCTTTCTCCAATACCTGCAGTTATCCTGCTGATGAGAGATGTTAGGAGAAAAGTTGCCTAGACTTAAGAGCTTTAGTGTCTTGGGAGCAATGAATAACTTCTAATCCAACTTTTGGCAGAATTGCCAAAAGGACAAAGTTTGTATAATGTTAATATTTGTGAGCTTTCCTCACATTTTTGTTCTGCCCCTTTCCAAAACGTTCTCCTACACATGCTTTATAGTTTTTCTTCTTTAAAATTAGCCCTCCAAACCTATCACTTCCTTACACCCACATCAAAACACCAACTTGTTTTATTCTAATCCTCTGACAGACTGTTTCAAACAAAGACGCAAATTTATTCATGAACATATTTCATTCTTCTACTTGTCTTTTTTTTTTTTTTTTTTTGCAGTTTTGGCCAGGGCTGGGTTTGAACCCACCAACTCCAGAATATGGGGCCGGCGCCCCACTCCCTTGAGGCACAGGTGCTGCCTATTTCACTTGTCTTTAAATAAGAAGAGCCATTGCTTTAGTACTGGTGACACCTTCTCCAGTGGTGACATTCTGTAGCAGACATGTTAGAGAAGATTTGAGTCTTTCCAATGACTTTTACATCCTGCTGGGTGCAAAATAGACATTTATATTTAACTCTAAAGCTTTTATTTACTTTGCTATTAACCTATAATAAGAAGATAATAATCTTATAATCTTAATAAGATATATCATTATAAGATAATGTCCAGTTTTTAAAAGGGTCTGTTCCATTTCTGTTTGCCCTATATACCCTTGCAGTTATTGCCCAGAAGAATACTGTGTGCATAAGGACAGCTAAAATTCCATACTGTCACTAGCTAGGAGTTAGGTTTCTTACCATGTGGACAGTGGTATGTTTAGAGCTATGTGTAACTAGAAAAGTCCTAGAGAGGAAAATCTGTAGCATTAAGCCAGCTTTGCAAATTAAAAAAAGTAAAAAAGACATGGATGGCGCCTGTGGCTCAGTGAGTAGGGTGCCAGCCCCCTATACTGAAGGTGGCAGGTTTGAACCCAGTCCCAGCCAAACTGCAACAAAAAATAGCCAGGCATTGTGGTAGGTGCCTGTAGTTCCAGCTACTTGGGAGGCTGAGACAAGAGAATCACCTAAGCCCAGGAGTTGGAGGTTGTTGTGAACTGTGTGACACCACGGCACTCTGCTGAGGGCGATAAAGTGAGACTTGGTCTCTAAAAAAAAAAAAAGGAAAAAAAACCATTCACAACAACCCTCTCAGTTTGACTTTTAATAACTATGAAATTAAGCTAATCACCGAGGCACTATGCTAACCACTTTTTAAAATTAATTTATTTTTATTTAAAAATATTAAGGGGCTTGGCGCCTGTGGCTCAGTGGGCTAAGGCACCAGCCACGTATACCTGAGGTGGCGGGTTCGAATCCAGCCCAGGCCTGCCAAACAACAATGACGGCTGCAACCAAAAAATGGCCAGGCGTTGTGGTGGGCGCCTGTAGTCCCAGCTACTTGGGAGGCAGAGGCAAGAGACTCGCTTGAGCCCAGGAATTGGAGGTTGCTGTGAGCTGTGATGCCAC
>CAUYON010046722.1:0-22900 GCA_963573935.1 Arctocebus calabarensis
GAGAGAGAGAGAGAGAGAGAGAGAGAGAGAGAGAGAGAGAGAGAGAGAGAGAGAGAGAGAGAGAGAAAGAAAGAAAGAAAGAAAGAAAGAAAGAAAGAAAGAAAGAAAGAAAGAAAGAAAGAAAGAAAGAAAGAAAAGAAAGAAAGAAAGAAAGTTTGCTAGGTGCTAGGGCTATAGAGATATAGAGAAGTGGACAGATAGTTGGATGGTAACAATAATGTGAAAATGCCATCCTCTGCATGTGGGCAGCTATGTGGCCCTGAAGAGCAATTCACTCTACAACATCATGGCAGGGAGAAGGTCCACGAGGTTTTGCTAGTGAGATATTGTCTATCCTTGAGAATGAGGTGGCTTTCTCATACAGTGTAAAGGCTATGGGAACATTTAACACAATACATGAAAACCTTACTGGGAAAGGGGAATTGAGGAATACATATGTCTAGTAAGATTAAAGAGAGAGGCACAGGGCTTCATAAACAAAGTTAATGAAAATAGTTTTATTCTCTAGGCAGGGGAACTACTTAAAGGCTAGTCATTAAAAGCAAAATCCCAGAATGATACT
Source organism: Arctocebus calabarensis (assembly GCA_963573935.1). NCBI lineage: Eukaryota > Metazoa > Chordata > Mammalia > Primates > Lorisidae > Arctocebus > Arctocebus calabarensis. The sequence continues at coordinate 563 of CAUYON010046722.1, forward strand.
GGCTATTTTTAAATCCTGGCTTTACTATTTATTTATATGAGTTTAGGCAAGTTACTAAAACTCTATGATTCTGCATCCTTTCTTCTATAAAGGGGAAAAATTATTTCTTTCTCTTTATAATTTTTATTGAAACCGCTAGTTATTATATCTGAAGTGGACAGAATAGTGACTAATATGTATACTTGAGAGCAGTGATTTTCAGACAGTGCGCCACAGCATACTGGTGTGCTATGATAGGAGCTTAGTTGTGCTGTAAAATTTTTTAGAGATTTTTAATTAAATTATTTTCAGAAGAATTCAAAGCATAGTAAGAGTACATATCAAAATTAAAGCCTCTTTACATCGACTACATGAGTATATTATTATTATAATAAATATATATTTTATTGTTATAATAAACATGTATTTCTAACTTATTTCTGACTTATTTCTAAAAGGAGTAAGTAGAGTATAGCCTTGAAAAATAAGGTTTCAAGACACCTTAGATGGTATGATTTGCCAAGGATTTGCCAATGAACTCTGAAAGATGTCAAAAATCATACACAGTGAATGAAGCTATATAACTCAGCAATCCCTCACTGTGCCTGTAGTATGAAGGTGTAGATTATACTGAATGTGTTGTACAATTTTGTCTATATTTGAAATAGTAAAGTAGTAGGATACAATTACCTTGAAAATCCTAGTATTGAAAATTTTCCAAGTGTGTTTAATTAATATCTGTACTTTTTAAAAAAAACATGAATTTTTTTTTAGTTTTGATTTAGCTTTTTGTTTGTTTTTATTATGTAGCATTCAATTAAAATGGACAAATTTTTAGTAGAGAAACAAAAGTTAGAAGAATGACACTACTGTATCCAATACTACTTCATTCACTACATCAGCAACTAATTGAAAACAATTAATAATCAATATAATGAAGGTTATTTATCTTTGGGCTTTTCATATGTAGTAAAGGATATCCACCATGTCCCACATATAGAGTTTGTGGCTAAACATTAGCAACTGAAGCTATGATTCCTAGCAAATTAAAGAGACATTTACAATCCAGATATTCCCAGTTGTCTGAAAAGCCAGTGTAATAATTCAAATGAATTGCACTTGGTAATACTAAACAAATAAAAATGGTGGGAGGGGCAGAGCAAGAGGGCAGATGAGAAGGATCATTCAGCTGAGCTATCCTAGTACCAGTGGGGAAAAAGAAAGAACCCAGTGTACATGGCACAGGGATCTTACCTGGAATTGTAGCTCAGGAAGCACAGTAAGGAGGTGGTGAGCTGATACAGCATGTGACCTGAAGTGGGGGAAATCTAACTCATTAGACAAGTGATTGAGACCCTTCCTACATCACCCAGCTCTCCCCACACCATCCATGGAGGTCTCGAACAGGAGGAAGCCTTTTTGGAGTTTTCCATTTGGGAGGAAGCTGCATACTGAATGGAAAGCTTGGAAGAGTGGATGGACTTGAATAGTATACAGCAATCAGATTTGAATACCAGTAGGAGTGGGTTTGCCATCAGTTTGGTGGCTAGTGAGGCACCCATACTGGGAAGGTTTCGGTAGCCACGGGGCTGCCATTGTGGGAAGGTTGTTAGAAGGTATTAGCAGGGGCCTAAAGCATAGCCATCTTAATTCTGCCTGCCAGGATCAAAACTCCATGCTTGGGACAGGCTGAGGGACTACCACACCCCATGGGAACTGGTATCAGGGGGCACTGTAAGACATGTCCTGAAAGGATTCTTATGAGCTTTAAGATCCCAAACTAGCAGGGTCTGAATGCTGGGGAAACAATCAGGCCATCACTGATGGTAACTAACTTAGGAATAATGACCTTAGAGGTTGCTGGCTGGTTCTACATTACCTAAAAATATCATATTGTCACCTGGTGTCCCAGTGACATATTGCAACATATATATTCCTATTAAAGTTGATCCCTTCTGATACACACACACACACACACACACATATATATACATACATATGTATCTGATACATATATCTATGTATCAGAAGGGATATATATATATATTCTTATATATAATTTGCATAGACATAAATTTTTTAGTGCATTTTAATTAAAAAAAATTTTTTTTCTCTTCTTTTCTATGTTGCCAAGGTTGTAACTTCTTTTTAGTCATTTGAACTTTATTTGTTTTCTTTTGTTATGCTTTGCTTTTGCTAATTTGATTGGTTCTATTCTTAACTTCTTTTATTTTCATCAAGAGCAAGGATTCTTGTATTTTGGGTCATGGTATTTTAGCCTCATTTATTCTCCCAATCTATTTCATGCCTCTTCCTTCTCTCTTTTAATAGACACTCTTCTACTTTCCTCATCTTTCTAACATAAATTGCTTGTACAACAGCTAAAATATCACATTTTTGTGTTCTTTTTTCTCTGCCTTTCCTATTCCCTCTCTCTCCTTTACTATATTTTTAATTTTCCTAATCTATTCTTGTTTTATTATTTGTTTCCTTTTCTTTTTCATCTTTTCTTTTTGCTGAGTGCTGGAGTGATATGACTGTGGTCTGGTGGGGAGGTCATGGCAGTAGCCTGGCTCAAGGAGGCCAAGACGCCATAGTCTAAGGAGCCCTTATATCTTGGGCTTGTGAAGACATTATTGGGAAGTCCACACTGTAGAATTTTTCTATTTTTTTCATTTTTTTAAACTTTTTTTTGTTCTCTTCCTCTTTTTGGCAGAGGAAGAGTATGGCTTTCCTCAGGCTGGTAAGCAGCTGCTGACTTCAAGGAACCCACCCAGCCTAGCTACCCAAAATACTTCATTTATAGGTGTAACCTTAACACTATGTTAATCAATACCAATTCTTCTATTACTCTCATTCTTTCTTCTTGTCCTCATCTTCCTTTGTCCTTCAATTCTTTTCTTTCATTCCCCTTCTTTTTTTCTTTGTCTAGCCTTTTTCTCTTTTCCTTCTTTTGTGCTTTCCCTTTATTTCAGCCTGCTTGTGCTTTATTCTTCTCTTCCTTTTGACTAAAGCTCTGAGACAAGGTACTTTGAAGCAAAAGAGGAAGTGGGAAGGAAAAAAGGAGGACAATAAAGTGAACAAGAAGAAAGAGCTCATGAGAAGGAACCAGCAGAAAAATACAGGCACCATGAAAAACCAAAACAGAGTAACTCCCCCAAAGGACAATGAGGCAAGTACTACAGAAGACTCTCTCTATAAAGAAATAATGCATTTGACAGGAAGGGAATTTAAAATATGGATAATAAATACAGTAAAATTGCTGCATTAGAAAATGGAAGGCTAGAATCAAAATTCAGATGAGAGATCTGTAAAATATAGAGAGAACATGGTACTGCTTTAGGAAATGAAGGAGACAATCAGGGAATGTAAAGATGCAGTCGAAAATATAAAAAACAAGTTAGATCATGAAGAAGGAATAACCTCAGAGCTAGGGGATAAAGTTTTTGAGTTAACCTGGTTAGTCAAAGAGGCAGAAAAGAAGGAAGAGAAAGCTGAACAGTCATTTAGAGAGCTATGAGACTCTATGAAGAGTTCAAACATATAAATTATAGGGATGCTCTGCTGCCCAAAGAGAAAGAAGATTCTTCCAAAGACATAAAAGCTCTACTTGGAGACTACCATAAATGAAAACTTTCCAAGTTTTACTAACAATCCTGATATACTCCTTTTAGATGGATATTGAACCCCAGGTCATCCCAACTCAAAAAGCGCTTCTCCAAGACACATTGTAATGAATCTGTCTAGGGTCAAGATTAAAGAAAAAATTCAGCAAGCAGCCAGGAATAAGCACCAACTGACCTACAGAGGCAGAGCCATTAGGATGACAGCAGACTTTTCCATGGAAATATGTCAAACAAGAAGAGGTCATTCACCTTCAACATTCTTAAACAAAATGATTTTGAGCCCCAAATTCTGTATCCTGATAAACTAAGCTTCACAATTCGTGGAGAAATCAAATCTTTTGCAGATATACAAACACTGAGGAAATTCACCACAACAAGACCAGCTCTACAGGAAATAATTAGGCCTATTCTCAACAGTCACCATTAGAATGGACGACCAGCAAAGTAAACATCCAGAAGTTAAAAGTCAAAGCTTAGCTTCCACAATGGTAACAAAATAAGATAAATAGAATTCCACAACACTTATCAATTCTCTCAATAAATGAAATAGATTGAGTTCACCACTGAAGAGGCAAAGGCTGGCTGAATAAATCAAAAGGCACAAGTCATATGCTATCTTCAAGACACACACCTAGCCTTGAAGGACAAATAAAGACTCAGGATTAAGGGACAGAAAACAATACTTCAAGAAAATGAAAATCAGAATTAAGAAGGGGTTGCCATCTTATATTCAGATACAAGCATATTTAAAGCAACTAAAATTAAGAAAGATAAAGATGGACACTTTATACTGGTCAAAGAAACAATACAACAAAAAGACATTTCAAAACATTTATGCACTTAACTTAAATGCGCCCATATTTATGAAACAGAACTTGATTGGTTTAAGCAGTATGATATCCCATAATACCACTGTAGCTGGAAACTTTAACACCCCTCTGAAGGAACTGGACAGATCCTATAAACAGAAAGTAACAAAGATACATGTGTTAAATGTGATGCTAAAACAAATGGGATTGATAGACAAATACAGAACATACTATCCCAAAAGTAAAGAATATACATTTTTCTCAACAGCTCATGACACATACTCCAAAATCAACCACATCCTAGAATGCAAATCAAACCTCAGCAAAATTAAAAGTATAGAAATTATGCTTTGTATCTTCTTAGACAGCAAAGCAATCAAGGTGGAACTCAGCATGAACAAAAACATTTATCCCCACACAAAGACGTTGGCTGCATGAGAAAATGGAAGGATAGAATTAAAAGTAAGATGAGAGATATGTAGAATATAGAAAGAATGTGGCACAGTTTGGTTAAGGAAGAGACAAAAGATGAAATCAGTAAATTCCTCCAACATAAGAACAATGAAGGCACAAGTTGCCAAAACCTGTGGGATACAGCAAAATCTGTCTTAAGTGGGAAATTTATCACATAGATGCCTACCTTCAAAAAACAAAAAGAGAATGCATTAACAAACTCATTTTATGGAATTGGATAAAGAACAATTAAATCCCCAATTCAGCAAAATAAATAAATAAATAAAAATAAAAATAAAAAAGAAAGAAAGAACCAAAATTAAATCAGAGATTAATTAAATTGAAAACAAAAGATCATTCAGAAAATTAATGAAACAACGAAATTGGGTTTACAAAAATATAAATAAAATTTATAAACCTTTGGCCAGATTAAGTAGAAAAGAAAAGTAAAATTTATAATAACCTCAATCAGAAATGATAACTGGGAAATAACAACAGATGCTACAGACATACAAGAGATCATCTTTGAGTACTACAAGAAACTCTATGCCCAGAAATTTGACATTGTGAAGGAAATGAATCAACACTTGGAATCTTACTCTCTTCCTTGACTTAACCAAAAGGAAATAGATCTCTTGAAAAGACCAATTTTGAGAACTAAGATTGAAGAAACAATACATTGTGCCCCATGATTACACCAATGTACACAATTATGATTTAATAAAAAAATTCATAGTTAAAAAAAAGAGTAATACATAACTTATTTCCAGAAAATTTAAAAAAAAAAAGAAAAAAATCACCCAACAAAAAAAGCTTGGGTACAGATGGGTACAATTCTATCAATCCTTAGAAGAGTCTATGCCCATACTACAGAAACTATTCCAAAAAATTGAGAAGGAAGGAATCATCCCCAAAATGTTCTAAATACAAACATCACCCTGATACAAAAACCAGAAAAGGTCAAACTAAAAAGAAGAACTTTAGACCAATTTCACTAGTGAATGTAGATGCTGAAATTCTCAAAATCCTAGCCAATAGATTACAGCCACATATTTAAAAAATCATTCTTCACAATCTAATAGGTTTCATCTCAGAGATGCAACTCCATAAATATAACTCCCCATATCAACAGAAGCAAAAACAGAGGCCATGTGAGCCTCTCAATAGATGTAAAAGGCATTTGATAAAATTCAGCATCCTTTTCTAATTAGAACATGTAAAAATATAGGCATAGTGTTTTCCCCACACTTTTGTGTGCCGATATTAAGAAATATAGGTACATTTCTTCATCTGATCAAAGTCATCTATGACAAACCCACAGCTAATATTATAAACAATGGAGTGTACAACTGAACGCTTTCCCACTTAGAACTAGAACCAGACAAGTTTGTCCTCTATCACCACTACTATTCAACATAGTGCTGGATGTTCTAGCTAATACAATCAGGCAAGAAAAGAAAATAAAGGACATCAAAATGGGGGCAAAGAGGGTCAAGTTCTCACTCATTGCCTACTATATGATCTTATATTTAGAGAATCCCATAGACTCAACCACAAGACTTCTAGAAGTGATCAAAAAATACAGCAATGTCTCAGGGTATAAAATCAATGTCCAGAAATCAGTAGCTGTTTATATGCCAATAACAGTCAAGGTGAGAAGCCTATCAAGGACACATTCCCTTCATAGTAACTTCAAAAAAGAACGAAATAGGCTTGACGCCTATGGCTCAACAGGCTAAGGCCCCAGCCATGTACACCTGAGCTGATGGGTTCGAATCCAGCCTGGACCCGCCAAACAACAATGGTGACTGCAACCAAAAAATGGCCGGGCCTCAAAAAAAAAAAAAAAAAAAAAAAAAGAAGAAGAAGGAAGTAGGGAGGGAGGGAGGAAAGGAGGAAGGGAAGAAAGGCAGAAAGAAAGAAAGACCTACGGGTGCTAGGGGTTAATAGGGGTCATTTCGTCAGTCTTGTGGGCAGGCAGGATGCAAGGAGGAGGCTGCTCCAAGGGACCCTGGGCACAGACTGGACTGGGGCATCCCTGACCTTGTCTTCTCTGGAACAACCGGAGCTGTAAGGCTCTGTAGTTCTCTCATGGCTGCAAGGAGATACCGCTATGTCTGGGGGAAGGGAGTGGAACTCAAATGGGAATGCGTCAGGGTAACAGAAACTTACAAAGTTCTGCTCAGGAAATCTCATTGGCCTGGGAACGTAAAGCAGATATCTATACAAAGGAAATTATGAAAAAAGTGTTTGTTTTGTTTTGTTTTTGAGACAGAGCCTGGGGCTGTTGCCCTGGATAGAGTGCCATAGCATTATGGCTCACAGCAACCTCCAATTCCTGGGCTCCGGAGAGTCTCCTGCCTCTGCCTTGCAGGTAGCTGGAACTGCAGGCACCTGCCACAATGCCTGGCCATTTTTTGGTTGCAGTCGTCATTGTTGTTTGGTGGGCTGGGCTGGATTCAAACCTGCCAGCTCAGTTGTATGTGGCTGGTGCCTTGACCTGTTGAGCCACGAGCGCTGAACCAGAAAAAAAGTGTTTTCTTGCTTACGGGGCTGGTTACAATATCATCAGAGGTGGAATAACCATGAAGGTTCCTCTGGCTACTGAGTGACCTTCTGTGTGGTGAGGGACCCAGCTGAGGGGTCAGGGGTCAGTGTGACTGAGCAGGTACCTTGGCATGAGCCTCAGTTTTCCTGAAACATGAGGATGGAAGTCCCCACTAGCTCACAGGAGCCTTGTAGGATCCAATGAGGTTGTGCGAGGATGGGGCTTGGTTCAGGGGCTTGCATACAATAAGAGCTCAAAAAATGCATGTTTTCCTGCTTTTTTCATTATAGCAGAAGCCCCCAACATTCTTTGTCCCTCATTCATACCCTCTATTTCTGACCAAAGAGGTGGGCAGAGGCAAAGGGTGCACAAGACCCAGCTTCCATGTGTAGCCAAAATTTAATCATGATTTACACCAACAGCAGAGCATTAGCATCTGGAAGCGGGTGGGGTGGGGAACACAACACTGAATTCACCTGTCCTAAACCTAAAGATAAACATTTCCAACCCATAGGATTCGAGCGTCATCTGATGGTAAGTCGGACCAGATTGTACAAATTAGTGTTAGGAGAAAGACATATTGTGTAGCATTTCTTAATATCTGCCATTATGTAAGTGCTATTTGAGTATACATGTTTGTCCTGTGATCTATATGAATGTTAAAAATATCATCTCAGCGCCTGAGCTCCAGTGGTTAGGGCACCAGCCACATATACCCAGGCTGGAGGGATTGAATCCAGCCCGGGCCTCCCAAACAATGATGACAACTGCAACCAAGGAATGGCCAGCATTGTGGTGGGCACCTTTAGTCACAGTACTTGGGAGGCTGAGGCAGGAGAGTTGCTGTGAGCTGTGATGCCACAGCTCTATCCAGGGCGACAGCTTGAGGCTCTGTCTCAAAAACAACAATAACAAAAAAAAAAAAAAAAAAAACATTTCTTCTAGCTTAAGTAACAAAGAAACTTTCCATATGGGAAGAGAAATTAGGACATTTTAATTATATATTTTCTGCTAAAATATAAAGGTAAGCAATTGAAAGAACTAAATAAAAATTAGCATGACATTTAGAACAACTATTAAGCATGACATTTAAAAAAACTATTGGGTGGTGCCTGTGACTCAAGGAGTAGGGTGCCAACCCCACATACCAGAGGGGTGGGCTCAAACCAGGCCCCGGCCAAAAACTGCAAAAAAAAACCCCAAAACTATTAAGTAGAACATTTATATTTGAAAGAATAATCTTACACATATACATCTAAGCCATTTTGTTTGATTTAAGTAACCTGCTTTATGAACAACAAAATAAGATCATTTGTTGAGTTTGCCTCTCAACCTTCCTTCTCAATTTTCCCTATAGGAAAACATAATTCCATTTTTACAGTTACTCATGTCAAAAATTTTTGAGTGAATTTTTTTCTCTCCTTGTCATATCCAACTCATCAATGAATCATGTTGGCTCAATCTTCAAAGTAAAGCCAGGAGTCAAACCTTTCCATGGTACTAGTCAAACTCATTTCCATGGTACCACTCTTGTTTGAAGTTCTGCTATCTCTCATTCAGGTTGCTCCAATACTCTCCCCAAATGGTTTCCCTGCTTGTGCTGTTACCCCACTAAAATTCTATTCTCCATGCTACAGCAACTCTTTTAAAACTTGAATTTCTATTATGTCTTTCTTTGCACAAAATCCTTCCACTTCCCTTAGGATAAGTCCCAGGTCCTCATCATAGCTACTCCCTACATTCCTGACCACTCTTTGCCTACAGTGTTCCTGCTCACTCTGCTCTATCCACACCACCCTCCTCTGATCTCTTTTTTTTTAAATTATATATATATATATATATGTTTATTAAATCATAAAGAGGTAGATCATGTATAAACAGCCAGTGAACTCCTGCCTTGGGACCATTGTTCCTCTGGTCTTTGCTTAGAACACTCTTCCCGTAGGTATTTAAATGGCTCACTCTCATTTCTTTCAGGTTTTTGCTCACAAATATCACCTTGACCACACTATATAAAATAGTGTCCCTGGCCATGTGTGGTGACTCACATCTGTAATCCTAATACTCTGGGAGGCCAAGGCAGGGGGAGTGCTTTAGGTCAGGAGTTTGAGACCAGCCTAAGGAAGAGTGAGATCCCATCTCTACTAAAAATATAAAAATTAGCTGGGCATGGTGACACATGCCTATAGCCCCAGCTACTCAGGAGTCCCAGCTCACTTGAGCCCAGAAATTTGAGGTTGCTGAGCGCTGTGATGCCATGGAACTCTAGCCTGGGGCAACAACTTTCTGTCTCAAAAAGAAAAAAATAAATACAATATAATAGTATCCCTCACCCCTCTATCTTCTTTATTCTAAATGATGTCCTTCATAGCACTTAGCTATGAAGCTGACATTTACTCAGACTACAAATCCATGAGGGATTTTTTTTTTTCTTTTTTCTGAAATACCTAATCTATCTGTGCCTGGTACATAGTAGGTCATCAATAAACATTTACTAAATGACAATTAGTTTCCATAACACTCAATTTCAGCTAAAAAACCTTGAAGACCTTCAATTTACATATACTGAATAACATTTCTTTCAGTGTTCTCTTTCATTCCACTAGAAAGTGTTTATTCTTATAGAATATGACAAAAGAGATATCTACCTAGAAAGAAAACTTTTTGGTTGCAGCCGTAATTGTTGTTTGGTGGGCCCGGGCTGGATTCGAACCCGCCAGCTCAGGTGTATGTGGCTGGCGCCTTAGCCGGTTAAGCCACAGGCGCTAAGCCAAGAAAACTTTTATTATCTGTGTAAAAAAATGATACAATTCTTCAAAATGAAATGAATTATTTTTTAAAAATTCAAACTTACCCGACATGCAACTGCTGATGATTGCAAATACTTTGCAAACCACTCTGAAGTTAAAGGCATGCCCTACAAAAAAAAAAAAGATGAATTGTAGTTTTGTTTTTGAGACAGAGTCTTACTATGTCCTCCTCAGTAGAGTGCTCTGGCGTCATAGCTCATCTCCAACTCTTGGGCTTAAGTGATTCTCTTGCCTCAGACTCCCAAGTAGCTGGGACTACAGGCGCCCACCACAACACCTGGCTATTTTTTCGTTGCAGTTGTTTAGTTAGCCCAGGCCGAGTTCGAACCCGCCACTCTCAGTGTAAGTGGCTGGCGCCATAACCACTGTGCTAAGGATGATGAGCCAAATTTTAATTTTAATTTTCATTTTAACTCCACAATGTTAGGAAGACCTTAATATGCACATTGTTGAAAAGGAATGTCAAATGTTACTTTCTCAATGTTACTATAAAAATAGATTCTAACAGGAATATAAAAATTAGTTCTAATGGCTTGGCGCCTGTGGCTCAACGGGCTAAGGCGCCAGCCACGTACACCTGAGCTGGCGGGTTCGAATCCAGCCTGGGCCTGCCAAACAACAATGACGGCTGAAACCAAAATATAGCTGGGCATTGTGGCGGGCACCTGTGGTCCCAGCTGCTTTGGAGGTAGAGGCAGGAGACTCACTTGAGCCCAGGAATTGGAGGTTGCTGTGAGCTGTAAAGCCACGGCACTCTATCCAGGGCGACAGCGTGAGGCTCTGTCTCAAAAAAAAAAAAAAAAAAAAATTAGTTCTAACCAATGTCAATTATTACAAATAGGACATTACAAAATAATGACACTTAGGCAAAAGATACAAGCAGACGAGATGTGCCTATAATCTCAAAATACTGTATGTCTATTTCACTAATACAAAAAATAAAGTGCCAAAAAAAAGAAAAGAAAAATAATCAATCCTGACTTAGCATTGAGTGGGTAACATTTGCTAATTTAAGATTATTGTAAATATTAAAGTGGCAAGTAATAAAAAAGTATGAGGAATGACTTCAAATCTCCAAATTAGTACTTCTCAATGGAGGACACTGCAATCACCTATGGAACTTTCAAGAAACAGAACTTGGTGGCTCGCGCCTATAATCTAGGCACTCTGGGAAGCTGAGGTGGTGGATTGCCTAAGCTCAAAGTTCAAGACCAACCTGAGCAACAAGACCCCATCTCTACTAAAAATAGAAAAATTAGCCAGGCATTGAGGCAGGGATGAGGACCACATGAGCCCAAGAATTTGAGGTTCTGTGAGCTATGATGCCATGGCACTCTACCCAGGGCGACAGAATGAGACTCTATCTAAAAAAAAAAAAAAAAAAAAAAGAAAGAAAGAAAGAGAAAATGTATGGCTTCATTCTAAACCAAAATGAATCAGAATCTCCAGATGAGACCAAGGCATACATGGGATTTGAAAGCTGTAGATATAAACTTTGGTCGAAGAACTGCTGCTTTAAAGCTTATCTGCATATCTTGCTAAAATATGAGGCACTGAGAAACATCATTGAATAAAATAGACCCAGATAGAAGAGATACAATCAAGTTATACACAACATGGTACCAAAATGATCAGAGAAATCTAAAATAAAATTATGATGTAGTACTTTCATCTCTTCAATAAGCAAAAACTGTCATTTTGTTAGAAAAACATATACTTAGGAGATGGCTAAAGAATACATATACAAAAACTGGTGGAAGTGGAAAGCAATGGTAATAGTACTGGCAAATATATATCAAACCTAGTGATATATAAAGCTAGTGATAGTATGAAAGTTGCATAATACTTTTTTTATTTTTTTGAGACAGTCTTACTTTATTACCCTTGGTAGAGTGTTATGAAGTCATAGATCACAGAAATCTCAAACTCTTGGGCTCAAGTGATCTTCTTGCCTCAGCCTCCTAAGTGGCTGAGACTACAAGTGCCCACTACCATGCCAGTTATTTTTTAGAGATGGGGTCTCGTTGTTACTCAGGCTGATCTGGAACTCCTAAGCTCAAGCAATCCACTCACCTCAGCCCCCCAGAGTGCTGAGCCACCACGCTCAGCTAATACTTTTTTTTTTTTTTGCAGTTTTTGGCCGGGGCTGGGTTTGAACCTGCCACCTCTGGCATATGGGTCCGGGGCCCCACTCCTTTGAGCCACAAGCACTGCCCCCCAGCTAATACTTTATAAAGTAATATTCACATGCTCTAACCCAGGAATTTAGGAACACTTGGAAAACGTATCTTAAGACAATAAGCCCTCCAAATGGGAAAACACATTTATATTTATAAAATGATTGACAGCAATATTATCAACTGAAAACCTCAATATTCACTGAAAGTACAATTATACAAATTTTCGGGCATACACTAGAGTGTTTGATAACCATTACAAATTATAATTATACAAACTAATTCTACATAGTTGAACAAAGTATAGAAAAACCAAGGAAGTACCTAGAGCCTAATTAAATCATGTCAAAACAACACAGGAGCTATCCTATAAGGAAGTCCAAATTTAGTACAACTGAAGCTTGAAAAGCAAGAATAACAGTTAACAGCTCACAATGAATAAATACAGATTCCATGAGTTTATAATAAAGCTTTTTTAAAAAGCACAGAAAAAGAAAAGAAAAACAAAACAAAAGCACATAGAAGAAAGGAAAGTGCTCTCTAGAGAAGACTGTTAGGTAATAAATGGGTATACTATTGAAGAAATCCTTGCCCAGACCAACATCCTGCTGGGTTTAATGTTTTCTTTTAATTTTATAGTTTCATATTTTAGAATTAAGCATTTAATCCATTTTGATTTCATTTTTGTATTAATATATGGTGAGACATAAGGGTCTAGTTTAATTCTTCTGCATATGGATAGCCAGTTTTCCAAGCACCACTACTGAAATGTCTATCCTTTCCCCATCATACGTTCTTGGGACCTTTGTCAAAGGTTAAGTTCACTACTGATGTGTGAATTTATTTCTGGATTGTCTATTCTGTTCCTTAGTCTATGTGTCTGTTTATACACTAGTACCATGCTATTTTGATTACAAAACTTCTGTAACATAATTTGAAATCAAGTAAGATGATTCAGTTTTGTTCTTTTTGACTAGGATGTCTCTCACTATTCTGGGCCTTTTGTGGTTCCATATACATTTAAGGATTATTTTTTCATTGGTATTTTGATGGGGATTACACTAAATCTATAGATTGCTTGGGTACTATGGACATTTTAACAAAATCGATTCTTCCAACCTATGAGCTTGGAAAATCTTTCCATTTATTTGTGTCCTCTTCAATGTCTTTGATCAATGTTAATTGATTTTGTTGATATGTTTTATACATTGGCTATACAGAACCAGTCTTAGTATAGTTATAACATGACTTAAAATCAGGATTTCCAAACTTGTCCTTAGGAAAGTATCAGTGGATACTTCAGGATTGCTGTGTCAAAATGAAATACATTAACTGAATCAGATTAACTTTAAGAATGGAAGAGCCCCATCCCTTCCTATCAAATAAGTATACAAGTCTACAATGGGTCTACTAAATAGTGGTGTTAGAGAGAAGATGTGGAGGTGGAAGAGACACTGGCATGGTTAGAAGATTGGTTATATTCAGCAAAATGAGTAAACTAAGGATGATGAGCCCCAGATTTCTCATTACTGGACAAAGTACTTAAAAGGAGAAAGGCTAGAAAAAACCCTAATGTACTGCTTTGGAACTGAAAACATCAGTATGAACTCATTTATCTAACTGTGCATAAACAGACATAAAAATAGGTTAGATGTGTGTATGTATTTAAGTACGTGAATATATTTCCTTGCTTTGTCTTCTGACAGGGCATACTAAGTGTGGTAATTGTGATTTATATTAGGTTATTAAGCATGAAATGTCTGATTTCTTTAAGTTTGACAATTAATATCTCTGACACTTCATTTTGACATTTCTTGCTTTTTTTTTATTGTGAAGTACATTACCATTCTTTCATACATACATTTTGACTTGAGATCATCTTTCAAAAAAACTTTTAGAGCAAATTTTGCAAAACCTTGGATAAGTAAAAAAATGTATGTCATTTCTTCAGTTCTGTTGTAGAACCAATGTAGACAGTTCGAAATATCAATGAAGTGTTTGGAAAGGATATGGCTAATTAATGTACCATGTGTTGATGATTTGAGAATGTCTGTTCTGGTGATTTAATCTTAAAGATGAGCCACATGGGCAACCTGAGACTAAGGTGGACAATGATTAACTAAACAGAGCCAGGCTAAGGGTAATCCTACAGATGGTATGGCTTGTAATCTTCAAAACTGTTGCATTTATAAAGACAGGGAAAGGCTGAGGACCTGTTCCAGCTTGGAGGAGACTAATGGAACATGACCTCTAAATGACTGGCAATCTCACAACTAATAGGAAAACGAGAAATCTTTGGAACCAATAATTTCAACTTAAATTATAGTAGAATACAGAGGTGGTCAACAGAAGGAATTAGGCCTACTGTATCAGTATGTACATGTGATGAATGAAAAGGTCAACTTAAGCAGGTAGTCAATGTAGGGAGGTGGTCAACTGAGATTCTGTTATATTTGAGAAAGAAAAAAAAAATGATAATCATATACAGATATTTGCTACAATCAAAGACTAGGAAAGAATGTCCCAGAAGTCATGCAACTTATTATAGATGAGCCAATTTTTGGATGATCTCAGAGCTCCCAACATATCCCTGTTTTAGCATTTATTTTGTTTTTTTGCAACAATCTGGTATTTGCCTATCACCCTCAAAAGATAGTGAAAGAGAGAATTGTTTGCTTTATTCCTTAAGAACTCAGATTCCACCCTCATCATTGCTATCTTCACAGCCCTACTAATCACCCCTACTTATTCAGTGATGACATTAACAATCAGATCATTGCCTATCTGCATCAATACTGCTGGCATGCTGGTATCTTCAGTGTTCATTAACTAACTCCTACTCCAACTCCCAGTCATCTAACTCCTATTCTTATGGACTTGTGAGTACTTTAGTTTCAATTCCTCCACTTACTTCCCATTTTACACCCTACATCTTGTTATCACCAGTCCCTGCTGCAAAACTTCTAAGTCAGGGGTCCTCAAACTTTTTAAACAGGGGGCCAGTTCACTGTCCATCAGACCATTGGCGGGCCAGACCATATTTCAAAAAAAAAAAAACTATGAACAAATTCCTGTGCACACTGCACATATCTTATTTTGAAGTAAAAAAAACAAAATGGGAACAAATACAATATTTAAAATGAAGAACAAATAAAGTTAAATCAACAAACTTATCAGTATTTCAACGGGAACTTTGGGCCTGCTTTTGGCTAATGAGATGGTCAACGTCCGGTTCCATATTTGTCACTGCTAGTTGTAACAAGTGATGCAAGTGTGCATCAGTTAGTGTAGATTTGGTTGGAGATTTCAGATGTTTCATTCTGGAAAATGTCTGTTCACAGACATAAGTGCTGCCAAAGATGGTTGCCATTTTGAGTGCATGGTTCCTGAGATTAGGATATGTCTCAGAGGGGAGCGATGCATAGAAATTAGGAAGGCTGCTTGACTTGAATGCATCTTTCAGAGAGACACAATTCTGCAGTTTAGCCAGTTCCATTTGGTAAATTGTATCCACATTTTCTTTTTTTTTTATTTCAAGATACTTTATACTTTTTTTTTTTTTGAGACAGAGCCTCAAGCTGTCACCCTGGATAGAGTGCCATGGCATCACAGCTCACAGCAACCTCCAATTCCTGGGCTCAAGCGAGTCTCTTGCCTCCGCCTCCAAAGTAGCTGGGACCACAGGAGCCCGCCACAACGCCCGGCCATTTTTTGGTTGCAGCTGTCATTGTTGTTTGGCGGGCCCAGGCTGGATTCGAACCCACAAGCTCAGGTGTATGTGGCTGGTGCCTTAGCCTGCTGAGCCACAGGCGCCGAACCAAGATACTTTATTCTTAAAACAGGTCACAACACTAAGCTTTTGGCCCATTCTGCCACTATACAAGCTACAAATGCTTACTGAGCAGTGGAGGGGTGCTCTTTCATGGCATGTTTAAAAAATGAATAAAAATCCTTATAAAACAAATATTCAAATAGTCTCCATAGGAACACGATAAGTGTGACTCCATCTCCTACTTTTACATATTCCTGCATCTGTGCCAACTCTACTCTTACAAAGACATTTCAAAACTAGCAATAATTAAGTTAAATGGTCCCCCCAAATCCCTTAATTCAAGCTAAACTTGCAGTTAACAGCTAAAGAATGATATCTACACATTAATACTAGCTTAAGCACAAGTTGCTGAGTGACGTTTCATTCCACTTTCCCAAGCACAAGACACAGGCAGAGTGCCAACATCCTGCTCTTCTACTTCTAGGAGGTAGTTGGGGTTCTGGATTTGCTGCACGAGTTGCCACGTCGGTCCTGACATCACATAGTAGACTGTCTGCCTCTGGAATCCATTGAAAGTAGAAGCACACATATTTTCAAAGAGCATCCAGTCGCCCACATGCATTTCTGGCAGGTCACAGTGCTAAAATATCTGGTCAAGGCCATCTCATGTTGGTCCCCATATGCTAGATGAATAATACTTCTCATCTGGTTTAGGTCTCTTTTGCAGAAGAGGCTTTACATGAGCATGATCATAAAACATGCAATTAAACAATCCAAATACTCCATCATTGATGTAATACATGAAGGTTTGTTCACTGGACTCATCTTCATCATCAGAGCCTATCTGTTCCTTTAATACAATTTTTTGGGCAATGATATTAACTGCAAGTATGAAGGCTGATGCAACATAATATCTGTCTGGCTCAGCTATGATTCTCACTCCAGAGTCTGATGGAAAGTACTTGTCCAATGTTGGGTTGATTACACCAGCGATCTCTTCAAATTTAAACTTCACATCCTCAGATTCAGGAAAGCCACCACCAATATCAAGGAGGTACATACTAAAACCAACCTCAGCTCCCATGTCAAAGACAAAGCGGGCATCAGAGATTGCCTGCACGAAGGTCTCAGGATCAGTACGGCCACTTCCTACATGGAAGCGGACACCAATGACATCAGTATTTAGCTCTTTTGCCTGTTCCAAAAGAAAACTGCTGGTATTCAGTGTGGCACCAAATTTAACACTGAGTCCACAGACTGCTTTGGTATCATCAGTGGGAATCCACAAAACCAACTTGGCCTTTGGATATGCTCTGGCAACTTTGATCAACTTGACTTCACTGTCAAAAATCATCATCTGGACCCCATTATTGGCAGTTTACTTAATTTGAGATACTTGTTTACAAGGCTTTTAATAGATAATCCTCTCTGGAGGCACCCCCAAGACTTTGCATCAATTGTATTTCAGTCTCACTAGCACAGTCAAATCCTGTCCCAATGGCAGCGAGGGTCTTCACAATGGCTCTACTGTCATTACATTTGACTGAGTAAAAGGGAGTGACATGAGGAAGAGCTTTTAGCCGTCTTCGGTGTTTCTTCAGAGCATCTCTGAGGTCTGCTACATAGAAGGCATCCTTATCATCAGAAGAGGAAACTTCATTGATTATTTGGTCCAGAATGTCCTTGGCAGTAAAACCTTCATCAAGCAAGTGGCAGTCAAACTCTTCATTACTAACGTTCATGGTTTCTTGATGTTTCTTTGAAAAATTAAGAGATGGAATTTAAAGAAATACTTCCAGCTTCTCACAAAGGCAATTCTCCAGGAATTCTGAATCCCACTGCGTGTGTCCTCCGAGAAACAGTGGAAACGTTTTTAGAGCATCTGGGCGCAGCAGGTCAGCCCCATGGAGAAGCTGGAAAGCTACCACTGGTGCAGAGCCGGAGCCGGAGCTGCAGGAGCCCTCAGCAGCCCCTGCCGCATCCATCAGCGGTTGGCTCCTGCCTGCCGAAGACGCTGGCCAAGATGGTACCGGAGCAGCTGGCAGAGGGGCAGCTGGCAAAGGGGCGGCTGGGGCAGAGACTTCAGGGACTGACCTCCACATTTTCAATGTCAATAGAAAATGGGTTATGGAAAAGCTGTATGTCTTGTTCATGGAGATGAAACTCTTTAAATCTAAATTGGAACTCCTTTTGCAACTTTTCCAGTGAATCCACACGTGTTTTGTTTGGGAATGCAAGCAATGGCTTTTCTGCTAACAGATTTTGTGGCCCCAGGATGAGTCTGCTGCTAAACAGGACAGGCAGCGGAGGGAAAAACACCTGGCGGGCCGCATGTGGCCCATGGGCTGTAGTTTGAGGACCCCTGCTCAAGTCTTGGCCTCAATATTCTCACATGTAAAATGAGGAACCTGGCCAGATAAGAATAATACTGATTTCTTCAATGCTTACCATGTATAGGCATTCTTACATAGGTATTATTGTTATATTAATTTTATAGACAATAAACTGAAGTTTTATGAAGTTAAGAAATTTGGCCAGCCGTGGTGGCTCATGCCTCTAATCCTACCACTCTGGGAGGCCGAGGTGGGTGGATTGCCCTGAGCTCACAGGTTTGAGACCAGCCTGAGTCAGAGCGAGACCCTGTCCTAAAAATAGCCATGTGTTGTGGCAAGCACCTGTAGTATCAGCTACTTGGGAGGCTAAGGCAAGAGAAGCACTTAAGCCCCAGAGTTTGAGATTGCTGTGAGCTATGACACCACAGCACTCTACCTAGGGTGACAAAGTGAGACTCTGTCTCAAAAAAAAGAAAAAAAATGAAGTTAAGAACTTTTCCCAAATCTAAGGATACAAAACTAATTCGAACTAGAGTTCAAATCTAGAGCTCTGATACTCTTTTTTTTTTTTTTTTGAGACAGAGCCTCAAGCTGTCACCCTGGGTAGAGTGCCGTGGCATCACAGCTCACAGCAACCTCCAATTCCTGGGCTCAAGCGAGTCTCCTGCCTCTGCCTCGCAAGTAGCTGGGACTACAGGCGCCCGCCACAATGCCCGGCCATTTTTTGGTTGTAGCCGTCATTGTTGTTTGGCGGGCCCTGGGGCTGGATTCGAACTCGCCAGCTCAGGTGTATGTGGCTGGCGCCTTAGCCCGTTGAGCCACAGGCACCGAGCTGAGCTCTGATACTCTTAACTATATGATATTACATCCTTTATAGCACCTGTATTGGACATTTCTAGCTTAAACATTCTATAGTTCACTGAAAAATGAATAGCTATGATATAGACTGAGTACTATACTTACAAATTAGAATGCTGAATTGTTAGACTAATGTTTTTAAAAGTAATAATTTTTTTACTTTAAAGGGATTTATACAAAAATGGTTCTCATTTTAGTCTAAAATTACTAAAGGAAGATATAGAAAGCTCCTTAACAACAGAACAAAAAATAGAAACATACTCACAAGCTCTCCATAACGTGCAGTTGAAATTCTACATGGAGGAAAATTCCCTGTGCTGCTGAAACATAATCCCCCTGTCTTTATAAATAAATAAGGGAAAAAATACCTAGGTTATAAAAAGTTATAAACAATTGAATTAAAAAATATATACTTTATTAATTTGATTAGCCTTACTAAAATGTTAGGTTCCGAACATACACAGGAACCACTTGTATTAATGAATGTTGGTTCACATCGGATGCACCTGTGCAACATAGTAAAAATAATTTTTAAAATATTAATAAATTATACCAAACCTAATAGAGAACTTATCTCCTAAAATGATAGATGAGAATAGGTTCATCCAGCTAAACAAGTACTTAAACATATTAAACAAATTTAAAATATTAATACTAATTTGAATACTTTTATACCAGTCTGTATTATTATAAGGCAAAGTGTAAGGAAATAAATCTAACCAATAATAGAAGAGTATTTTTTTAACTACATAGAATGTATAGAATAATAATGAATAGCAAAGATGGTTAAGTCACTCAACAAATGAAAGAGCCCATCAAAATCATATAAATGAAGCCCAGTTTTTACAATTACTCATATCAAATACACTTTCCTTATTTTATCTGCCAGCATACAAAAAAGTAGCATAAACTGAAAAGATACTTATATCTAGCACCTCATCAGACCTATAACCAACGCTTTTTAAAAAAAATAAAGTCTAATTATCATCTTAGAAAATAGTTTATACCTTTTAATAATGATTGCGATAGAGGGGGAAGGGCACTAAACTAGTGGGAAATGAGATTAGAGGTAGGGAGGACACGAGACTAGAGGGGACACTATTAATGAATATTTGGGTATTCATTACTTGCAAGATAGAGCAGGTAGGAGTGGGGCTGAGGCATGATGTAAAACTCAGACTAGGCTTGAGGAAGCAGGAGAGAAGCAAACCTGGGACTCAGACCAGAAGTCAGTATTATGATGCTATAACTCAGGTTGGCCCAAGAGAAAATACATTCCAATATTAAGTGTCCCCAAGAGAAGCTGCTTAACTAGTCTCTGTATTAAACTAGGAAACTAAAGAGAAAACTGTGCTTAGAAGGAAGTCATTGTATAGGCCTCTAAGAAAATTGAAGTAGGTGAAATGTGTTGTTAGAGGGCGGTCTATAGGGGAGGGTGTGTGGGGGGTACATGGACACATGCATAAAGAGGGAATGGGAAGCAAGAGAAAATAGGACTAAAAATCAGGGTACCTAGGCTAGTATAATTATTATTTTACATATTAATTTTTTCTATGTAACATTATAATATTTAAAGGCACATAATTATAAAACAAAAGCAGCTACCTTTTACTGAGTGGTTACCTAAGCTAAGAACTTTACATGTTATTTCTGAGCCATTATAACCTATGAAGTGGGTGGTATATTTCCTTCTAAAGACAAGGGACTGTGACTTTTTGAGCTATCCAAAGTCAAACAAATTAATGATCTGAGCCCAAATGTGAACCGTTATTCAGTCTCATGCTCTAGGTTTCAGCTTATTTGTCTGTTAATTTCTATTTCTATTCTTTTTTAGGTTATTGTAAGGTACCAGTGACATGATAGGAAAATACTTTTTAGCAATACAGATTTAACATAAGATGTTACCAACAAAGTTGCCCCTTACTACATTGCTTACCTGTTGCCTAAAGCATCTGCTACTGCAAAAGAGGCTTCTTTGTCATCACAGTATTCACATTTTGCTTTAGACAACAAGGTCCCATTAACATCTCTTTCCACTAAACAATTTAGAAACAAAATTAAGATGTAACTTGAAGCAAATATATAAGCTTGTACATATTTAGAAAATGATACAACTCACTTATAATTATTATTCTAATAATTCTCAAAATACCTTTTTTTGTAGCAAAGGCATGTCAAGTATCTCGATAATAAAGTATAGAAAAGTGAAGCCTATAATCACTCACAGTTGCATACGAAAAATGAAACACAACTATAACCTAGGATGAAGGAGGGAAGGGGAGGAAAAGGGAAGGGAGTAGAGTGGGTTGACAGAAGGAGGGTTAGTAGGGGGACCACACCTATGAAGCATATTGTAAGTACAAGTTGGATTTATCAGGTGTAGAACACAAATGTCTTAATGCTGTAATTGGATAAAAGAGGTGAAAGCTATGTTGATTAGTAGCATGTAAGCACTCCAATTTGTACAAATAATCAACACAACAAATCCCATAATGGCATAAATGTATGTATAATCTATGTACAAAAGACTTAATAAAAAATAAATTAAAATGGAAAAAAAAAGAAAGAAAAGTGAAGCCTTCCCAATTCACACATAATAAAATAGAGTAACTAATTGCCCAAGTCATTATAACAAATAATCAATATTTTTTCCTCAAAAATTACCTACGTGTTCCTGTCACACTGGAATGGGGAAGTAAGTCTTTTCATAGATTGTTGATAATTTTTAGTAATTCAGAGGGTTTTTAGTATCACTTATTAAAGTTTTAAATTCACATACCCCCAAATGCTACAATTTTTTTTTTTTTTTTGAGACAGAGCCTCAAGCTGTCAACCCTGGATAGAGTGCTGTGGCATCACAGCTCACAGCAACCTCCAATTCCTGGGCTCAAGCAAGGCTCCTGCCTCGGCCTCCCAAGTAGCTGGGACTACAGGCGCCAGCCACAACGCCCAGCCATTTTTTGGTTGCAGCCG
>CAUYON010046726.1:0-28926 GCA_963573935.1 Arctocebus calabarensis
TTGGGCTTAAGCGATTCTCTTGCCTCAGCCTCCCGAGTAGCTGGGACTACAGGCGCCCGCCACAGCACCCGGCTATTTTTTTGTTTTGCAGTTTGGCCGAGGCCGGGCTTGAACCCGCCACCTTCGGTATATGGGGCCGGCGCCCTGCTCGCTGAGCCACAGGAGCCGCCCCCCCCCTTTTTTTTTTTTTTAGAGACAGAGTGGCAGTTTGTTGTCCTTGGTAGAGTACCATGGTGTCACAACTGACAGCAACCTCCAACTACTGGGCTTAGGTGATTCTCTTGCCTCAGCCTCCTGAGTAGCTGGAACTACAGGCCCCCGCCACAACGCCCGGCTATTTTTTTGTTACAGTTTGGCCAGGGCAGGGTTTGAACCTTCCACCCTCGGGATATGGGGTTCGGCACCCTGCCCACTGAGCCATAGGCGCTGCCCGCCATTATCATTCTTAAAAACCAACAATTCCTTAATTTATCCAGTCCATGCAGGAATTTCCCAATTTGTACCCAAAGTCTTTCACAATGTTGTTGAGCTAGTTTGGTTTTTGTACCAGGAAACATTCAAAGTTTACATTCTGGATATGATTTTTAGGGCTCTAATTTTTTTTTATTATAGAATAGCACACTGTCTCATACACATGGTAGGACAAAGTAAGATGGAATTTTTAAGAGGCTGGGGCAGCTGTCACATAGCACGTATCAATTCTTCCTGATGTTCAGCTTCTTCCACCATCTCCTGTAGTTTCTATGCTGTAAACTGGGAGTTAGCGCTCAAGTTTGATTAGATGCAAGTCAACTATCTTTTTCAAGAATCCTTCCAGTGTGTGTCCATACTGCTGATGCCAGGTGGCATCTGTTGGGGACAGCCAAGTTGAATCCCTGGGAAAGGTGGTGGCCAATAACTATCTCCTCTAGAAACTTATTTCCCCTCTTTGTCATTGGCGAACAACCTGTGGGTGACACCTTGGGAAACAGCTCTGCCGTGGCACTCTGACAATCTTGCGCATATCCACAAAAGCCACATAGGCAAGATGTAATCTTAGTCGGATCCAAACCTTGGCAGAATGCCCAGGATTCCTCCTGACACAAAGGGGAGGAGCAATCTTGTGAAAAGTGACCTCGAGGCACCTTCCTCCCTCTCTGGCAGGAAATGGCACAAGACCATTTCTCACGTCTCCATCACTTCGGCTGAGCACAGGACTTTGTACCTTGGTCCTCCTTAGGGTATAGCTACAGGCTGCAAAACTCCCGCACTGCATTATAATGACTTCTATTTGGCAAGTGAGGAGACCCATGGGCCTCCATTCCTCCCCCCTCACCCCAGGTTAAGCAACTGTTGGTTTCCTTGTGGGGTGTCTGTATGGTAAACAGTTCAGTGCAGGAAACAGACGCTTCCCAAGGACATGAAGCAGAAAGGAATTTAATATGAGGAATTTGGTACAGTGAAACCCTGTGATGACATAAATATGGATATACCAAAATTGGCTTCCCTCAGACCTTCATTTCATTGTATTCAATATGACCCCACATTTTCTAAGATTGAATACAGCTTTACAATAGAGTTTTACATTACTTTTTTTGTTTGTTTGTTTTGAGACAGAGTGTCACTATGTCGCCCTTGGTAGAGTGCCATGGCGTCACAGCTCACAGCAACCTCAAACTCTTGGTCTTAAGTGATTCTCTTGCCTCAGCCTCTCAAGTAGCTGTGACTACAGGCACCTGCCACAATGTCCAGCTATTTTATTTTTCGTCATTGTAATTGTCATTGTTTGGCAGGCCCAGGCTGAATTTGAACCCGACAGCTCCAGTGTATGTGGCTGGTGCCCTAGCCGCTGAGCTACAGGTGCTGAGCCTTTACATTACTTTGTAAACACCTGGTATTCCAGCTAAGAAATAAAGAAGGAAAGATACTTAAGAAACATATATTTGAATCCCAAATTAAGAAAACTAATAAAAAGATGACATTTAGGCCAGGTGTGATAGCTCACACTTATAATCCTAGTGCTCTGAGAGGCCACGGCAGGTAGATTGTTTTAGCTCAGGAGTTCCTAGAATAAACTGAGCAAGAGCAAGTCCCTGTCTCTAATAAAAATAGAAAAACTAGCTGGGCATTGTGGTAGGTACCTGTAGTCCCAGCTACTAGAGAGGCTGGGGCAGGAGGATCACTTGAACCTAAGAGTTTGAGGTTCCTGTGAGCTATGACACCATGGCACTCAGGGCAAGAGAGTGAGACTGTCTCAAAAAAGAAAAAAAAATAGAAAAGATTGAAATAAACAACTTAATGATACATTTCAAAGAACAAGATAAACAAGAGCAAACCAAACCCACAATTAGCAGAAGAAAGGAAGTAATAAAGATCAGAACAAAAATAAATGAAATTGGCTTGGTGCCTGTATCTCAGTGGTTAGGGTGCCAACCACACACACCCAGGCTGGCAGGTTCAAACTTGTCCTGGGCCTGCTAAACACCAATGACAACAAGAACAACAAATAGCTGGGAATTATGGTGGGCATCTGTAATCCCAGCTACTTGGGAGGCTGAGGCAAGAGAATCACTTAAGCCCAAGAGTTTGAGGTTGCCGTGAGCTATGACACCACAGCATTCTACTGAGGGTGACATAGTTAGACACTGTCTAAAAAAAAAAAGAAAGAAATGAAGTTGAAATAAATATCAATAAACAAAACATCAGCTTTTTAAAAAGACAAACAAAATTGACACATCTTTAGCCAAACTAAGAAAAAAAGAACAGAGGACTCAAATGAATAAAATCAGATATGAAAAAGGAGACATCACAACTGATGCTGCAGAAATTCAAAGGATAATTGGAGACTATGATGAACAACTATATGCCAATAAACTGGAAAACCTAGAAGAAACAGATAAATTCCTAGATACATACAATCTACCTCAATTGAAATAGGAAGAAATTCAAAACCTAAATAATCCAATAACAAGTAATGGGAAAGAAGCAGTAATAAAAAGCCTCCCATCAAAGAAAAGCCAAGACCTGATGGCTTCACTGCTGAATTCCACCAAAGATTCAAAGAACTAATACCAATCCTACTTAAATTATTCCAAAAAAATCAAGGAGGAAGGACTAGTCCCAAACTCATGCCACAAATTCTCTTCTCCCCCGATACCAAAACCAGACAAAGACACAATAACAACAACAAAAAAAACATAGGCAAACATCTCTGATAAACATAGATGCAAAAATCCCCAACAAAATACCAGCCACCCAAATACAATGACACATTAAAAATATTATTTATCGGGCAGCGCCTGTGGCTCAACGAGTAGGGTGCTGGCCCCATGTACTGAAGGTGGCGGGTTCAAACCCGGCCTCGGCCGAACTGCAAAAACAGAAAAATGGCCGGGCGTTGTGGCGGGCGCCTGTAGTCCCAGCCCCTGGGGAGGCTGGGGCAGGAAAATCGCCTGAGCCCAGGAGTTGGAATGTGGGACGCCACGGCATTCTACCGAGGGCGATAAAGTGAGACTCTGTCTCTACAAAAAATAAAAATAAAAAAATATATATTATTTATCATGATCAAGTGGGACTCATCCCAGGATGCAAGGATGGTTCAAGTGCACAAGTCAATCAATGTGATGTATTCTGTGAACAGAACAAAGGACAAAAACTGTATGATTGTTTCAACTGATGCTGAAAAAGCATTCAATAAAACTCAATATCCCTCCATGACAAAACCTCTCAAAAAATTGTGTATATCTCAGCACGATAAAAGCCATATATGATGGACCTAACACTAGTAACATACTGAGTGGGGAATAACTGAAAGCCGTTCCTCTAAAATGTGGGACATTTATACGAAACCAGAAAAGACTCAGAATAGTCAAAGCCATCCTGAGCGAAATGAGCAAAACTGGAAGAATCACATTACATGACTTCAAATTAAACTACAGAGCTATAGCAACCAAGACAGCATGGTACTGACATAAACACAGACACGCAGACCAATGGAACGGAATAGAGAACCCAGAAATATATCTTCACATCTATAGTGAACTTACCTTTGACAAAACTGCAAAGAACATATGGCAGGGAAAGGACAGTCTCTTCAATAAATGGTGCTGGGAAAACTGGATATCCGTATTCAGAAGAATGAAACCAGACCCTGATCTCTTGCCATATACAAAAATCAAATCAAAATGGATTAAAGACTTAAGTCTACGACATGAAACTGCTAAAGGAAAACATTAGGGAAATGCTGTAGGACATTGGTCTGGGCATTATCCCCAAAACACAGGCAACCAAAACAAAATTGGACAAATGGGATCACATCAAGCCACAAAGCTTCCACTCACCGAAGGAAACAATCAACAAAGTAAAGAGACAACAGGAAAAAAATCAAATGATCCAATTAAAAAATGGGCAAAGGATCTGAATAGACTTTCCTCAAAAGAAGACATACAAATGACCAAGGGATATATGAAAAAAATGCTCACCCTCATTAGTCGTTAGAGAAATGCAAATTGATGAGATGCTCTCTCGCCCCCCGTTAAAATGACTTTTGCCAAAAAGACAGACAATAACAAATGCTGGGGAGGATGTGGAAAAAGGGGAAACCCTGTTGACAGAAATGTAAATTAGTGAAACCACTATGGAGAAGAGTATGGAGTTTCCTCAAAAAACTAAAAATACAGGCTCAGTGCCTATAGTCAGCA
Organism: Arctocebus calabarensis; assembly: GCA_963573935.1. Lineage (NCBI taxonomy): Eukaryota > Metazoa > Chordata > Mammalia > Primates > Lorisidae > Arctocebus > Arctocebus calabarensis. The sequence continues at coordinate 4,680 of CAUYON010046726.1, forward strand.
GCTAAGGCATTGGCCACTGGAGCCGGCCGGTTTTAACCTGGCCTGGGCCTGCTAAACAACAATGACAACTATAACCAAAAAACAACCAGGCATTGTGTTGGGCACCTGTAGTCCCAGCTACTTGGGAGGCTGAGGCAAGAGAATTGCTTAAGCCCAAGTGTTTGAGGTTGCTGTGAGCTGTGATGCCACAACACTCTACCGAGGGTGACATGATGAGACTTTATCTCAAAAAGAAAAAAAAAGAACTACCATATAACCCAGCAATCCCACTGCAGGGTATATATCAAAGGAGGGGAATTCGGTATATTGAAAATAAATAATATATCTTCACTCCCTTGTTTATTACAGCACTATTCACAATAGCCAAGATTTGGAATCAACCTAAGTGTCCATTAATGGACTAATGTTTAGAGAAATTGTACATATACACAATGGAATATTATATAGGCTACAAAAGGAATGAAATCCTGTCATTTGTAACATCATGGATGGAATTGGAGAAAGTTACATTAAGTGAAATAAGCCAAGCACAGAAAGACAGATCTCACTTGTTCTCACTGCTATGTGGGAGCTAATTATTAAAAACAACTGATCTCAGGTGGCACCTGTGGCTCAAAGGAGTAGGGCTCCGGCCCCATATGCTGGAGGTGGCGGATTCAAACCCAGCCCTGGCCAAAAACAAATCCGCAAAAAGAAAAAAGAATGGTGGGGAAAAAAAACTGATCTCATGGAGACAGAGACTAGAATGATGGTTACCAGAGGCTGGGAAGGGTAGACAGAAGGGTGGGATAAAGTAGGGATGGTTGACAGGTGCAAAAATATAGTTAGAATGAACAGTGTTTATGGCTCAGCGTCCATAGCTCAGTGGCTAGGAGCCACATACACCAGGGCTGGCGGGTTCTAATCCAGCCTGGGCCTGCCAGGCCACAATGGCAACTACAACCAAAAAAATAGCCAGGCATTGTGGAGGGCGCCTGTAGTCCCAGCTATTTGGGAGGCTGAGGCAAGAGAATCACTTAAGCCCAAGAGTTTGAGGTTGCTGTGAGCTGTGATGCCACCGTGCTCTACTGGGGGCGACGGCTTGAGACTATGTCTCAAGAAAAAAAAAGAGAAAAGAATGAATAGTGTTTGATAAAAGTAAAATAAAAAAACTAAAACCACCCCCATTAAACAATAACTCCCACCAGCCCTGGGCAACCACCATTCTATTGTCTATCTCTATGATTCTGACTACCTTATTTACTTCATATAAGTGGAATCACACAGTATTTGTCTTTTTGTGACCGACATTTCAGTTAACATAATGTCTTCAAGGTTCGTCCATGTTCTGTGTCAGAATTTCCTTCCTTCCTAAAGGCTGAACCGTATTCCATCACACGTGTTATATGTGTCGCGTTTCGTTTGCCCATCCTGCCATCAGCGGATGCTCGGGTGGCTTCCGTGCTTAGCTACTGTGGAATAATGCTGCTATGAACAGGGGGGTGCAAATACCTCTTAAGATCCTGCTTCCAGTTCTTTTGGGTACATGTGCAGAAGTGGAACTTCCGATTATATATTCATTCTCTTCTTGGTTTTTTTGAGAAACTGCTCTACTGCATTCCACAGTGGCTTTACCACTCTATATTCCCAACAGCAATATTTGTTATTTTCTGGGTTCGGTTTTTGATTTGGTTTTTTTCTAGCAGCGATGCTATTTTTTTTTTTTTTTTGGCCAGGGCCTGATTTTAACCCATCGCCTCCAGGACATGGGGCCGGAGCCCTACTCACCGAGCCACAGGCATCGCCCACCATCGGTAGTCTTAACATCAACATGAGCTTCGATCACAGTCTGCCATTTTTTAACCATCGAACACGTTTTGTCACAGGTAAGATCCACGCCGTGGAAGTTAGTCAGGCAGTTTTTGCCCTGAACGTCTTCAGTAATCAGCTTGAATTTCCTAAACGCAACTTCATCATTCTGCAGTTCAGCAAGACTCCCTTCCAACACATGACCTTCGAGGCCAACGGATGCAATTTTGGTTCCTCAAGTCCTGGTGACTAGTGTTTTTTCATTTTTTCAGTATTTCTTTTTTTTTTTAATTTCTTTTCTTTCTTTCTTTCTTTCTTTTTTTTTTGTAGAGACAGGGTCTCACTCTATCGCCCTCGGTAGAGTGCTGCAGTGTCATAGCTCACAGCAGCCTCCAACTCTTGGGCTTAGATGATTCTCTTGCCTCACTGATACCTCACCACCCTCAGTAAATGGGGCCAGCGCCCTACACCACTGAGCCACAGGTGCCACCCCCGTTTTACTTTTTCTTAACGTTTTTATTTATTTATTCATTTCTTTCTTTCTTTTTTAGAGACTATGTCTCGCTCTGTCACCTATACTGGAGTTCAGTGGCCCAGTCATACCTCACTGCAGTCTTGAACTCCTGGGTTCAGGCTATCCTCCCACCTCAGACTCCTGAGTAGCTATGACTACAGGTGCATGCCACCTCATCTGCTGATTTTCTTTTACTTTTTTTGTAGAGACAAGAGTCTTATTATATTGCCCAGGCTGGTCTCAAAAACTCCTGGCCTCAAGGGATCCTCCCACCTTGGCCTCCCAGAGTGCTAGGAAGTGTAGTGTGCGCCACCATGCCCAGCCCCTTCAAAGTCTTACCTTTAGGTTTTTCACCATTTTGAGTTAATTTTTGTATATGATGTAAGATAAGACTTACTTCATTCTTTTGTGTATGCTATCTAGTTTTCCCAGCACCATTTATTGGGAAGACTCTCCTTTCCCTAAGAATGGTCAACATCATTTTGATTATTTTTAGTTTCTTTTAAGGAGATTGTTTTCCTTCTTTCTTTCTCTCTCTCTCTCTCTTTCTTTCTTTCCTGTTTTAGACAGAGTCTCATTCTGTTGCCTGGGCTAGAGTGCAGTGGTGTCATCATAGCTCATTGAACCTTCAACTCCTGGGCACCAGTGATCCTCCTGCCTCAGCCTCCCAAGTAGCTGAGACTATAAGCTATAAGCACAAGCCACCACACCTGGCTAACTTTTCTATTGTTCGTAGAAATAGGTCTTGTTCTTGCTCAGGTTAGTCTCAAACTCCTGGTCTCTAGCAATCTTCTTGCCTCAGCCTCCCAGAGTGCTAAGATTATAGTTGTGAGCCACTGTGCCTGGCCAGAGCTGGATAACTTTCTCATGCAAGGATCTACCCTCGTTAAAAGGCACCGTAAATTTTTTTTTAACCCACACAGAAAAGTACACTTATTACAAGTATACAGCTTGATGGATTTTCACAATCTGTGTACTCCTATGTAACCAGAATCCAAATCAAGAAAGAAAAGTTCCCCTTACATTCCCTTGTAGTTACAATGCCCCCAACAGGTATCCACAACCCTAATTTTTTTTTTTGAGACAGAGTCTCACCTTGTCACCTGGGTAGAGTGCCATGGCATAATAGCTCACATTAACCTCAAACTCTTGGGCTTAAGCGATTCTCTTGCCTCAGCCTCCCAAGTAGCTGGGACTACAGGCACCTGCCACAATGTTTGGCTATTTTTTGTTGTTATTGTTGTTGCTGTTGTCATTGTCATTTGGCAGGCCCAGGCCCTGTTGGAACCCACTAGCCCTGGTGTAGGTGGCCGGCACCCTAACCACTGAACTGCCGGTGCACTACCCTAATTTTTATCACTAGGAATTGGTTTTGTTTGTTCTAGAACTTCATATCTAGAATCATACAATTGTTGTCTTTTGAGTATGGCTTTTCCATTTAGCATCATACTTTTGAGATTCTTCCTTGCAGTAGTATATATCAATGGTTCATATCCTTTTACTACTGGATGTTATCTATTATATGAAGGTGCCATAATGTACTTGTCTGCTCAACTGCTAAGCAGCATTTGGGTGGTTTCCAGTTTGGGGCTATTAGGAATTACATTTACAGAATTTGGTATACAGAAGTGAGGGAATTTCCAGTGACAAATGGCTAGGTCATAGGGTGGGCATATGTTCAGCATTGGGGAAAACTGGCATTATAATGTTTTAAAGAATTAATTAGAATTTTGACATTTATTGTTTTGAAGACTGACTTATGTAACTGTAAGAAATATTGAAAATTCGAGTTTAATATCAAAGTACATTGGCTTTATGTTTCAGAACAAAATGAGTTTCTTCTGTGACTGGTGGCATATTACTCCTCCATTGATTTATTTTTGGTTTTTATTGGACAATTTTTTTTTTCAGACAGAGCCTCTAGCTGTCACCCTGGATAGAGATCACAGCTCACAGCAACCTCCAACTCCTGGGCTCAAGCGAGTCTCCTGCCTCCGCCTCCCAAGTAGCTGCCACAGGCGCCCGCCACAGTGCCCGGCCATTTTTTGGTTGCAGCCGTCATTGTGTCAGGCCCAGGCTGGATTCGAACTTGCCAGCTCAGGTGTACATGGCTGGCACCTAAGCCGCTTGAGCCACAGGCGCCGAGCCTTCATTGGACGTTTTATATAACTTGCAAATACTAACAGGTACCAACTATTCGAAAATAAAAATACTTCAGATTGTGGGCACGGCTCTATTACTTCGGAATTATTTCACCTAAAATTTATACTTAGCTCATGTACATTATTTAAATTTTCTCACTAGTCCTTAATATCAATGTAACCTGAAGAAGAAAAATAATATTAAACCCAAAGTGGATTGACTAAAACCCAAACCAAAGCAACCATTTCAATTGGAAAACACTTCATGCGTCTTATTACCAAGCCATGTCTTGCCAGTGGAATTTGAAGTACCTCTCGTTTGTCCAGTTCATACACAGTGAGAAAGTCACTCTCAGAAGATGCAATTAATGCCTTGGCCCTCACTCAGAGTGGAAAAGTTCTGGAGGCCCCAAACCACCATTTTCGCCTGCAGAACCAGCCTTGCACCACAAGGGGGCGCCATCGGAGGACACGCGGGCCTCTCTGGGGCGTGACCGCCCGGCGAGGAGCCGCTGCTTGCTGCACGAGTTGCAGGCTTCTTCGTACTGTAGCCCCATAAAGGGGTCTGATACCCCTTTACAGATGAGCAAACGTACAAGCGAAGTCACATCATACAGTAGAGCCGGAACAGGGAACAGGGATTTGAACCTAGGTCTCTTTGATTCTGCAGCCTGAAGAAATTTCCACCAGTGGCTTTCTCTGTGTGTTTGAGACGGGGTTACTTTTCTTCAACCGAGCTCGTTCTGTGTGCCCCCTTCCATTTTCTAGCACCTTCCCTTCCCACCTCCTCAAACTCCCCTGGTGCACACCTCTCATGGGCCATCCTTTCCCCTCAGCCCACCAAGCATCCCCTCCACCGGTGCCTTCATCTCCCCTCCACCCCTCTAGGTCCAGCCCTGTCTCCACTTGCTTGCCCAGGTCTCTGCCTGGGCCTCCCCCTGAACTCCCAGCCTCAGAAAGGTAGAACCACCTGCCCAAGTCACACGCAGCAGAAGACACAGTTCTGGGATTCAGGATTCACATGTGGGTCCGCCTGCACCTTGCTCCTACTCCCGGGAAGGCCCATGTCCTAAGTAGAGAGACATTAGAGGGTGAACTCCCCCCAGGGCCCAAGCCCACCCTGCACCACCACCGATGCCTGGGAACCAGAGGCTGTGGGCACATCACCCTGCCCATGTGGCCAGACATTTGCACAAGCTGGAATTTCAGGTCTATAAATCACTTGGGTGGTGGGGAGCTCATAAAATCTGTTCTCCCATCCTGGTCTACCTGCTTGGCCTCTTGTCCCTCTTCTGGACTCCCTTCCCCCTTCCTTGGAGACTGGAAGGAGGGGCCCTGGCATATATAGGGAGCCAGGGTGAGGCTGGACCGAGAGGTTTGGCGTAGAGAAGGTAAGGAGGGGCCTCTGTGAGTCTGGGTGCAGCGGGGGGCTGGGAGGGTCTGAGGCTCAGGGAGAGTCAGGGCTGGGTTCTACCCAGTGACTGTCCTGTCTGAGCCCAGCTTTCCTCTCCTGTAAAATGGCCCACTCCCAGGGTGGTGAGCAGACTGGTACAAGCCTGGGCTCAGCAGAGAGCCGGAGCAGCTCCCGGCAACTGGGGGTGCAGTGGGGCTGGAGGAATTCAGCCGGGCCCTCCCCTCACCTCCCCAGCCTCTGCATGGCCTCATCCTGCTCATGTGTCCCAGGTAGGAATATGGCTTCTGCAACAACAGAGGCAGAGAAGGGATCTCCAGTTGAGGTGGGGCTGCTGGTCGTGGGCAACATCGTCATTCTGGTGAGACACGTCCCAGTGCTGGGGGCTGAGTGGGTGTGTGGTGGAGAGGGGCAGTCCTGAGCGTGGGGGTGGAGGCCGAGGGCCCAGAACTCCCTAGTGGGCGGGTGCCACAGACTGTCAAGTCAGCACGGCCTGGGTTTAAACTCCAGCTCCACTGCACCCCGGCTATGTGACCTTTGCAAGCAACTTTACCTCTCTGTGCCTCCTTTACCTCATCTACAGATCATGACCTCATTGTGTGGATTGTTGTGTGGGTTGATATGTGTATATATAGCCCTCGGCTCAGAAGTGCATGGCAAATGCTAGCTACCGTCCTCAACAGCATTATGGACATTGAGTGACCACTTGACACACAGGAGTCTGTAATAATGAGCAACAACAATGGCTTTCAATTAATACTGGGTTTTGCTTTTTGAAATATGTAATTCCTGGCCAGGCACATTGGCTCATGCCTGTGATCCTAGCACTCTGGGAGGCCGAGGCAGGTTGATTACTTGAGCTCAGGAGTTTGAGACCAGCTCAGGAGGGAGACCCCATCTTTACTAAAAATAGAAAAACTAGCGAGGCATGGTGGTGGTACCTGTAGTCCCAGCTATGTGGGAGGTTGAGGCAAGGGAATTGCTTGAGCTCAAGAGTTTGAGGTTGCTGTGAGTCATGGCACTCTAATCAGGGTTCCAGAGTGAGACTCTGTCTCAAAAAAAAAAAAATTAATTAATTAATTAAATTAAATACATGATTCTGGGCCAGGCGTGGTTGTTCATGCCTGTAATCCTAGCACTTTGGGAAGCTGAAGGCGGACAGATTGCCTTAGCTCAGGAGTTCAAAACCAGCCTCAGCAAGTGCAAAACCCCTCTGGGCTAAAAATAGAAAAACTAGCTGGGCGTTGTGGCAGGCACCTGTAGTCCCAGCTACTCTGGAGGCGAGGAAAGAGAATTACTTGAGCTCAAGAGTTTGAGGGTTGCTGTGAGCTTTGATGCCATGGCACTCTACCAAGGGCAACAAAGTGAGATTCTGTCTAAAAAAAAAAAGAAAAAGAAAAATGTGATTCCTGCGCATGGCTTGATTTCTGGCAGTGGAATTGCTGGGTTGATGCATTCGAGATCGTTATGATTTTTTGTGAGTCTCATTCCTCCCTCAGGGAATGACAGCCTTTTCCAGGGCCGGCAGGTAGACCAAGCATGACCTCTGTGCCAGTCCCAAGCTCCAGGCTTTACGTGTGGCATCACCTCTTATGTTTGAAGCAGCTGGCAGCTGGGATGTGGGGTTCATGTTCCAGCTGGGCACTCCCATCTCTCCTGGCCTCTGCTCAGCCTCATCCCTGCTCATGGAGGGCAAGGTCTTTACCACTTATGGCATGCTGACTTTAAGGAGAGGGCAGGGGAAGCGCACAATGGGGAAACAGTTGCTTGTGGGGACTCATGGGGCCAGGGCTGCTGACCTTTCTAACCAGCTGCTCTGTCCAGCTGTCAGGCCTGGCCCTGTTTGCTGAGACAGTATGGGTGACCGCCGACCAGTATCGTGTGTACCCGCTGATGGGCGTCTCAGGCAAGGATGACGTTTTCGCTGGCGCCTGGATCGCCATCTTCTGCGGCTTTTCCTTCTTCGTGGTGGCCAGCTTTGGTGTGGGTGCAGCACTCTGCCGCCGCCGGTCCATGATCCTTACGGTGAGGCCCCAGGAGGTGGACGGATGGGATGGGAGGGCACAAAGATCATTGTCCCAGACTCATAACTAGGGTGGATTCCAGATGGCACCAAACTCAGGCCCTTATGGGCATCATTTCATTTTATCTTCCCATAGCCAGTAACATAGACTCAGCTGGTATTCCCAAAGTACAAAATAACTGGGGTGCAGGAAAGGGAGGGAAGCCTTGAACAGCAGGATGACTCAAATTGCAGGGCTAGGATTTGAACCCCAGCTACTTGGGCTCCCAAGCGGATGCTCATGAGCTCTGCCAATGATAACAATGACAAAAAAAATGATAGCACAGATACCCCGTAATGAGTTTTTGCTACATGCTAGGAGCTATTCTAAATGATTTATGTGGATTGGTTCATTTCTTCCTCATAGCCAACCATGTGATGCTATCATCATCAGACCCTATTTGATAGAGATTGAAACCGAGGCTCAGAGAGGTGGCGTTATTTTTCCAGGGTCACACAGTAAGAAAGCGGTAGAGTCAATTTGAACCTGAGCAGTTCGGCTCTTGAGTCTGTGCTCTTAATCTCTCTCCATCAACAACCCACACTTCCCAGGGATCTCCCCTGTACCTAGGGTGAGCAGTTTAGAAAATAAGTTCTCTCAACCTCCCAGAAGCCCTCTGAAGTTGGTGCTTTTCCACCTACTTACCAGATGAAGAAACTGAGGCTCCCAGCAGCCTCTCCCAGGTGACTGGGAGACACAGATTCCAATCTAGGTCCGGCTGACATGGTGTTTCAGATTTTCAGGAGCAACCACTCACTCAGTCAACAAATGTTTACTGAGCAGGAACTAAGAGCCAAGCCCTCGGCTAGGCAGAGGGGTTACTGGAGTTAGTGACACATAAAAGCCCTTGACCCAGAGGAGAGAAGCTCTGATGAGGGGCACGAGGAACAGGAAGGGGAGGTCAGAGGCTGGGGAAGGGCAAGGGGAGACCCCATAGTGCCTCGGACCTGGAGGAGCTGAGGGAGTGAGCTATTTCCAGGCTGAGGAAAGAGAGAGCAAAGGCTCTGATGCCAGAGGGAGCCGGGAGTCCAAGATGGCAGAGGCCCACTGAGGAGGGGATGGGGGATGAGGAGCAATGAGGGGACCCCCAGGGAGAACAGTGAGGGGTGGGGATGGGGAAGGAGGGAGTGCCTTTCGGGACTTTGGCTTTATCCTGATCTGATAATGAAGCCATGGAAGGGCTTCATTTCTTCTTCCCTCCCTCCCTCTTTCCTTCCTTCCTTCTTCCCTCCCTCCTTTCTTTTCTTCTTACCATATATTTAATTCTCTGGCACAACAGTTTAACCAAAGCCCTAAAACTGCACCCACCTAGCCAAAAAGCCAAAAAAAAAAAAAAAAGTGTCTGTCTCCTCTATCCTTTTGTCAATAACTAAGACAGAATTTGTTTTTAACTTTTTTATGAGAAATTCTGAACGTCCACTAACGTAGAAGGAAGGGCGTTTGAGTCCTGTGACCCTGTCACCCAGTTTCAACAGTGTCCGCCACAGACTGGCCCATGTGGGCGCCTCTCCTCCACCTTGGCCGGCTCACACTGTTTTCTTACCGGTATTTTGAAAATCATTCTAGACCTCAAGTCACTTGCCTGTAAATATTTGAGCGCACCCTTCTCTGAGTGATAAGGACACTGTTTTAAAGTGGCAGGACATGTTATGCAATGTCATCTGGCCTCTCAGCGTGGGGTTGGTACATCTGCACTCAACCTCCTACTGCCGTACAAGGGAGGGTGTGGGGTGAGGACAGGAAAAGAATTTTCATTAAACACCAACTACGGGGTTTTTTTCACTCTAGGTAACGGACGCCCCCTCATTCCTTCATATCTTCCAAGGCCCAATCTGTGTTCACATGTCCCTGACACATAAATGTCTTATTTTTTTTCTTTTTCTTTTTTTTTTTTTTTGAGACAGAGCCTCAAGCTGTCACCCTGGATAGAGCGCTGTGGCATCACAGCTCACAGCAACCTCCAATTCCTGGGCTCAAGCGAGTCTCGTGCCTCTGCCTCCCAAGTAGTTGGGACAACAGGCGCCCGCCACAACTCCCGGCCATTTTTTGGTTGCAGCCGTCATTGTTTGGCGGCCCAGGCTGGATTCAAACCTGCCAGCTCAGGTGTACGTGGCTGGCACCTTAGCCCGTTGAGCCACAGGCGCCAAGCCTTTTTTTTTCTTTTTATAGTAGACATTAGTTTTATCAATTCCAAGGCAATAGTTAATCTCAGGAAATACACTTTATTTTTCATTGTTGATAAAATTTCCTTTGACATTTTATTGTAAACTATTTCAAATATACAGTGGGAGTTGGAAGACTTGTACAGTGAACACCATATACCCTGCAGTGGAGGTGATAATGTTCACACTGTCCTGTACTTTTATTTATTTGTTTCTTTTCTTTATGTTTTTGGAGACAGAGCCCCACTCTGTCTCCTTGGCGTCACAGCTCACAGCAACCTCAAACTCTCGGACTCAACAAATCCTCTTTCCTCAGCCTCTCCAGCAGCGGGGACTACAGTCACCCAACACCAAGCCTGGTTAGTTTTTCTATTTTTAGAACAGGTCTCACTGTGCTCAGGCTGGTCTCGAACTCTTGAGCTCAAGGGATCCTTGCGCCTCAGCCTCCCAGAGTGCTAGTATTAAGGATACAGCCACCGCGCCTGCCCCGTCCTGCACTTTCAAAAACCTTCCTATTTCTAGGCAAGGATCCGTCCGGCTCGCGGGTGCGGCTTCGCAGGCTCCGCCCTGACGAGCTGCCCCTCCCTCCGTCTCTCCCCAGTACCTGCTGCTCATGCTGATCATCTACATCTTTGAGTGCGCCTCCTGCATCACGTCCTACACCCACCGGGACTACGTGAGGCGGGCAGCGGCCGGGGAGGGGCTGACTTGGGCGCAGTGGAGAGGGTCCCCGTGCGGGTGGAGGCCTAACTCCCTCCCCACTCAGCCCTCCTGCACCCTGCTCTTCCTGGCTCTCCGCAGATGGTGTCCAACCCATCCCTGATCACCAAGCAGATGCTGACTTTCTACAGCGCAGACACTGACCAGGGCCAGGAACTGACCCGCCTCTGGGACCGCGTCATGATCGAGGTGGGCGGGTGCTGGGAGGGCCTGGGCTCTGTCCACCAAGGTAGGTGGGGCTCCCATAGCCCTGCTCATCATCTCACTGGTAGGTGAGTGACTGCTTTAAAGACATCCACTCACGTGACCCCTGTGAGGGCGGCATAACCGTTTCCAGGCCCAGAAAGGGAAAGTCTAGGGCCTGGGGTCATAAGGTTGCTAGGAGGGAGAGCTGGGATTGGAACCTGGCAGCAGGATCCAGAGCTCTGAACTGTTAAACATACTCAGTAGTCATAACAATAATAGTAACAGCAATCATTTATTAAGAACTAACTTGTTTTTAGTGTTGTTCAAAATACTGTTAAAATTTATTTAATCCAAAACAAACAAACAAAAATTTTTATTTAATCCAGGCTGGGCACAGTGGCTCACACCTGTAATCCCAGCACTCTGGGAGGCCAAGGCAGGTGGATTGCCTGAGTTCACAGGTTGGAGACCAGCCTGAGCCAGAGTGAGACACCTGCCCTGTCTCTAAAAAATAAGAGAAATTGCTTGATCCCAAGAATTTGAGGTTGCTGTGAGCTATGATGTCATGGCACCTACCAAGGGTGACAAAGTGAGACTCTTCCTCCAAAAACAAACAAACTTATTTAATGCTTACAATCACCCCTACAAAGGAGATCAGCTTTTTTTTTTTTTTGGCTAGTTTTGTGTTAGTTGTGGCTACAGGAACCCACCACAACACCTGGCTAGTTTTTCTATTTTTTTTTTTTTTTTTTGAGACAGAGCCTCAAGCTGTCACCCTGGATAGAGTGTTGTGGCTTCACAGCTCACAGCAACCTCCAATTCCTGGGCTCAAGCGAGTCTCTTGCCTCTGCCTCCCAAGTAGCTGGGACTACAGGCGCCCGCCACAATGCCCGGCCATTTTTTGTTTACAGCCGTCATTGTTGTTTGGCGGGCCCAGCCTGGATTCGAACCCGGCAGCTCAGGTGTACGTGGTTGGCGCCTTAGCCCACTGAGCCACAGGCCCGAGCCAGTGTTTCTATTTTTAGAAAAAATAGATAGGGTTTCGCTCTAGGGCAGGCTGGTCTCGAACCTGTGAGCTCAAGCAATCCTCCTGCCTCAGCCTCTCAGAGTGCTGGGATTACAGGCATGAGCAGTAATCTCACCCAGCTGGGAGATCAATTTTTTAGCAATAAGAAAAACAGGGCAAGAGATTGCCTGACTTGCGTGAAGTCACAGAGCTGGTAGGTCACAGAACAGGAAGCATTCAAAGCCAGGTTCTGGAAGCCACACTCTTAATTAAACAAACATTATATTGTCCCAGACGTGGAAGAAATTGAGGGCTCAAGGGAAATTGAGGTCCCACTTGGCCCTACTCATCTAGCTAGCCAGGATTTGAACCCACGTGTGAAGGACACCCAGGCCTGTGTTTTCATCATTTGGGAGGAGCCACAAAGTAAACACTCACCAGGGCCAGACAAAGCCAGAATTTGCCCCTTCTGTTATTTTGTCAGCATCGTTCTTGTGACTGTGGGTTTGATCCAAATCCTGTAACAAATATCACTTGATCCTTGGTCACAAACATCCACAGACACACTCCCGCACCCACTTCGAGGCCGCGGATACAGGGAAGTTGGGCCCAGCAGTTGAAAGCCCACCCGTCTTCTCCTCTCTGTGCAACCTCCTGCAAGCGGCTCCTTTCTGAGTCGGAGCTGCTGACCTCTGCCTTTCTCTCCAGCAAGAATGCTGTGGCACGTCTGGCCCCATGGACTGGGTGAACTTCACATCAACCTTCCGGGCAGCCACTCCAGAGGTGGTATTCCCCTGGCCCCCACTGTGCTGTCGCCGGACGGGAAACTTCATTCCCGTCAATGAAGAGGGCTGCCGCCTGGGCCACGTGGACTACCTGTTCACCAAGGTGTGTCCCCCGTCCCCTTGCTGCACCTGTCTGTTGGTCTGACTTTCGCTGGGCTCTGCCCCCTCTCACTCCCTCTCTGGTTTTCTTTTTTCCCTTTCTCCCTACCATTGTGCATCCACCTCCTTCCTTCCCTCTCCTCCTCTCTCTGCTATTCTCTCTGCCTCCTCTCTCCCTGGCTCTCCCAATTCTCCCTGCAAGTTAGCAGGAGGTGTTTGGGATCTGTGCAATCCAGACCTGCCACCTGAAACTTTTCTCATGTTGTCTGGGAATAAGAGCAACAACAATTGGGGCCAGATGCTGTGACTCACACCTATAATCCCAGCACTGTAGGGGGTCGAGGTGGGTGGATTGCTTGAGCTCAGGAGTTCAAGATCAGCATGAGAATGATGGAGACTCGGTCTCTAGTGAAAATAGAAAAACTAGCTGGGCACTGTGTTGGCCGCCTGTAGTCCCAGCTACTCGGGAGGCTGAGGCAAGAGAATCATTTGAGCCCAAGAGTTTGAGGTTGCTGTGAGCTGTGATGCTACAGCACTCTACAGAAGGTGACATAGTGAGACTCTGTCTCAAAAATATAAATAAATAATGTTCTTTAAAATTTTTCATGGCACACCAGTTGAAAATCTCTGCTCCACAGCCAACACAAAGGGACAGAGCAGACCCCAACTTGGTCCTGTCTAGCTGCAGGGCACACACCCTGCACCTTCCCGGCTGCTTCCAGGCTGGACCAGGGGTCTATATGAAGGCAACACTGGTGTGACAGGAGCAGGAATGATCTCTGGACTAATTTTAAAGGCATAGTTCAAACCCTTGGAACTCAGGGGCTGCACAGAAAGCTGGCTCCAAATAAGATCACCCTCAGGCTGTCACAGCCACCATCAGGGCAGCACCTACTTGTCCAGGGCCGGGGTTCCACATCACCTCCCTGGCTCCTGAAAACCACCCCGGAGGTTTGGTTTGATCATGATTGCATGATCGCCATTGCACAGGTGAGAAAACCAAGGCTCGGGGGGAGAAGTGACTTTCCCAGAGGCGCGTAGTGACTCTCGCCTTCAGCTGCCAGCTCCCCTGGACATCTTCTCAAACCCCTACTGTCCCCATGCCCAGGGCTGCTTTGAGCACATTGGCCACGCCATCAACAGCTACACTTGGGGCATCTCGTGGTTTGGGTTTGCCATCCTGATGTGGACGGTGAGCACTGGGGAGTGGGCGGCTGGGTGTGGCTGTTGGTGTTGGGCTGGGCGCCCCTCATCTCTGCGTCCTCACTAGCTCCCCGTGATGCTGATAGCCATGTATTTCTACACTACGCTTTGAGGGGCAAGAACGGACGACCACGACATCCGTGATGTTCACAGCTCAGCCTCCTCCACTTCCTGATCCTGCTCTCTCCAGCTGGGGCCTGGATGCCCATCTCGCCTCTCCCCAGCCTCCCTTTCACCCCCAAGATCTTTCCCTAGGTTTCTGGGCCCTACTGGGCCTTGGGTTTGTCATGAAAGCCCCGGATTTGTGTGTGTAAATCCTTAGCCCTCGCTTTTGGCTGGTGCCTGGCCTGTCGTTGGGAGCCTCTTCCCTGATCTCGCCAACCCGTTCACAGATGTCCCCCTGAGCTCCTTCTTCATGGCAGGCTTGCCGTTATTGCTGAATACTTGTGATTGGCTGTTTAAGCTCTGGTGGACTGGGACTGCCATGAGAGAAGGGACAGGTTCTGTCACGGTCACTTACTGTCCCCATCATTGGCCACCACAGAGCCGAGTATAGATCAGATATTCATAAATACTGATTGAATCAATGAATAAATAAATTTGAAATAAATACTGAATGAATGAATGAATGAATGAATTTGTTTTTTCTGGGTCAAGGGTGAATGAACAAGAACTCATCCAGTGAAAGAGGCAGAAAGCCGACTGCCACTGACTGACACATCAATGGAATTTGTTGGCTCATGTAACCAAGTTAGTAGGGCTGGCTTCAGGCATGTCTGGATCCAGGAGTTCCCTCTAGGTTATCAGGAGACCAGTTTCATTCGCAGAAAGGATTTCTCTGGCAACACCAGACTTCATCTTTATAGCTAAGCAACACAGCATTCAGAAAGGGCCTCTCTCCCAGTAGCTTTATTCAACATCAAGGATTAAATCTCATTGCTTTGATTTAGTTTCTAGGCTCATTGTGGTGGTTAGGGAAGGGAGGGCCCCTGGATTGTTAATCCTGCTAAGGATGGATCAAGTACTTGTGCTGGGGAGAGGGGTTATTTATCAAAGGAAAATCAAAGTACAGGGCTGTTGAGATTTACAGGTGATAAACAGCCTCCTCGAAAGTTCTCTAAAGGGTCTGTGATAGCAAACAGTTTAAGAATCCCATTATCCGGCTCGGCACCTGTGGCTCAACGGGCTAAGGCGCCAGCCACATACACCTGAGCTGGCGGGTTCAAATCCAGCCCGGGCCCGCCAGGCAACAATGACGGCTGCAACTAAAAAATGGCCAGGTGTTGTGAGGGGCATCTGTAGTCCCAGCTACTTGGGAAGCGGAGGCAGGAGACTCGTTTGAGCCCAGAAATTGGAGGTTGCTGTGAGCTGTGATGACACAGCACTCTATCCAGAATGACAGCTTGAGGCTGTCTCAAAAAAAAAAAAAAAAAAAGAATCCTATTATCCCTCTTTTGTCCTCCCTGAACTAGCCTCATCCTCTGGCATTGTGCAGCAACTAGGCCTTGCCAGGAGGGCCTGGCTTCTTTCCCCACCAAATAACATTTCTCTGGGTCCTTATTTATTCCATAAGTCTGCAGGCGGTCTGCAAATGATGAGTGCAGATTTCATTTTTTTAAATACACTTTAAAAAATTTGTAATGTGCCAGGTGCGATGGCTCATGCCTGTAATTCTAGCACTCTGAGAGACTGAGGCAGGAAGATTGCTTGAGCTCAACTGTTCAAGACCAGCCTGAGCAAGAACGAAACCTCATGTCTACCAAAACCAGAAAAAATTAGCTAGGTGTGGTGACGGGTGCCTTTAGCCCCAGATACTCTTGAAGTTGAGGCAGATGGGAGCTTGAACCCAGGAGTTTGAGGTTGCTGTGAGCTATGGTGCCACTACTGTACTCTAGCCTGGGAATACAAACATAAAACGAACAAAACAATACAAAAATTTGTAATGCTCAAAGAGGCCACAGTTTATTAGGGTGAAAAAATTGGAAACAACCTAACATTCATCAGCAAGGGTTGGGTTGTATAAATCATCTGACGTCCTTGGACATTACCTTTTTTTCTTTTTTTTTTTCATTTTTTACTTTTTTTCAGGGAGAAAGGCAATTTGGACATTACTTTTTTTTTCTTCTTTCTGAGACAGGACCTCACTCTGTCACCCAAGCTAGAGTGTAGTGGCATCAACATAGCTCACTGCAACCTCAAACTCCCAGGTTTAAGTGATCCTCTTGCCTTGGCCTCCTGAATAGCTGAGACTATAGGCATGATACCAGCATACCTAGCTAAGTTTTCTATGTTTACTTTTCCTTCTTCCTTTTTCTTTTCTTTCTTTCTTTCTTTGTTTTTGTTGTTGTTGTAGACTGTGTTACACAGTCTTTTTTTTTTTTTTGGTAGACTGTGTTACACTGTGTTACATGGTTTCAAACTCCTGGCCTCAAGGAATCCTCCCCTGCCTCAGTCTCCCTAAGTGCTAGGATTATGTGCTTGAGCCAAAACACCCAGCCCTTGGACTGGAATTTCCTGTGGCTGCTTCATGCCTGTACTCCCAACTTCTCTCAAGAGGCTGAGGCAGGAAGGTCTCTTGAGCCTGAGTGTTGGAGGCTACAGTGCGCTATGATTGAGGCTGTAAGTAGTCACTACACTTCAGCCTTCTTGTCTCTAAAAAGTAATAATAGCAACAAAGTTTTAAAAGAAGATAGCTCTCAGGGAGCTGATCTATTAAAAAGATGCCATCATGATATGAGTCATTGGAAAGCACATTTAAGGATGTCCATTACAATAACCTGAATGACCAGGGGACTGGGTAAATTGGCTCTTCCAGCTGTATGCTCTTGAATACCACGTGGTACTAAAAAATAATGAGTAAGAACATTATGTTT
This sequence comes from Arctocebus calabarensis, assembly GCA_963573935.1. Classification (NCBI taxonomy): domain Eukaryota; kingdom Metazoa; phylum Chordata; class Mammalia; order Primates; family Lorisidae; genus Arctocebus; species Arctocebus calabarensis. The sequence continues at coordinate 21,631 of CAUYON010046726.1, forward strand.
AACATGGAAAACACTCCAAGAAGTACACCTAGGAAAGATTGAAAACTATATACAGTACCTTGATTTCTATAGACACATATGCAGGGCTGGTCAAACAGGTTTTTTAGATAATGTTTAAGAAGATGGGGCAAAAACTTTTAGAAAAGTAAAAGTCGTCCTAGCACTCTGGGAGGTCGAGGCAGATGGATAGCTTGAGCTCATGAGCTCCAGACCAGCCTGAGAAAAACTGAGATGCTGTCTCTACTAAAAAATAGAAAAATTGAGGCAAGAGGATCGCTTGAGCCCAAGAGTTGGAAGTTGCTGTAAGGTGTGACCCTCTACCCAGGGTGACAGCTTGAGACTCTGTCTAAAAAAAAGAAAAAGTACAAGTCATTTGTAATCTGTCTATTTATTTGTTTGTTGTTATTATTATTATTGAGACAGAGCCTCATTCTGTTGCCTTGGCTAAAGTGCCCCAGAGTGATAGCTCGCAGCAACCTCCAACTCCTGGGTTCAAGTGATCCTTTGTTTTTTGTTTTTTGGTTTTTGTTTTTTTGGACAGAGTTTCACTTTTATCATGCTCAATAGAGTGCCCTGTCATAGCTCACAGCAAACTCAAACTCTTGGGCTCAAGCGTCAGGCGATCCTCTTGCCTCAGCCTCCCGTACCTGGGGGCTACAGGCATCAGCCACAATGCCCAGCTAATTTTTCTATTTTTGGTGGAGACAGGGTCTGCTCTTGCTCAGGCTGGTCTTGAACTCCTGAGCTCAAGTGATCCACCTGCTTTGGCTTCCCAGAGTAATAGCTAGGAAGTAACCTTTCTATTTAAAAGGGTATAAAAATTTAGAAGTGAGAGTGTCCCACATTCCACACCCCAGTAAACCACACAATCCGACCCAACCCCCTAGATAATGGCTGTTACGACATGTTTAGACGTGTGTCTAGATACTTAACCTAAGCACACATGCATTTAATGGAATCATGCTTTAAATCTCTCTTTACAACTTGCTTTCTTTCCCTAACCACGTATTATGGTTATCTTTCTAAGCCAGTGAATATCAACCCACTGTTGCAGTATATTCCAGACTGCAGATGTCACAGGTTGTCATGATCTGTTTACTGTTCAGAGAAAAAAGCAAGTGCTGAAGTGATCTCATTTTTGTAAAAATTCTATGCAAGTGTTTCCCAGGAACAACTCCTTTGGGGGAGGGGGGAGTGGGATAAAAGGCTGAGAGGAGGAGAAATTTTCACCGTATCGTATGTTTTATTACACATGCTTTACAACATGTGAAAAAAGTTTTGTTTTTTTTTTTTGAGACAGAGCCTCAAGCTGTCATCCTGGATAGAGTGCCATGACATCACAGCTCACAGCAACATCCAATTCCTGGGCTCAAGTGAGTCTCCTGCCTCTGCCTCCCAAGTAGCTGGGACTACAGGCGCCTGCCACAACGCCCGACCATTTTTTGGTTGCAGCCATCATTGTTGTTTGGCAGGCCCAGGCTGAATTCGAACCTGCCAGCTCAGCTGTACATGGCTGGCACCTTAGCCCGTTGAGCCACAGGCGCTGAGCCGTGAAAAAAGTTTTATGAAGATTGTCTATTTTTTTTTTTTTAAACAAAGTCGCACACTGTCATCCTGGGTAGAGTGCTGTGGCATCAAAGCTCACAGCAACCTCAAACTCTTGGGCTTACGTGATCCTCTTGCCTCAGCCTTCCAAGAAGCTGGGACTACCCATGAAAATGCCCCCAAAATAGTTTTCTATTCTTAGTAGAGACAGGGTCTTGCTCTTGCTCAGGCTGGTCTGGAACTCCTGAGCTCAAACAATCCACCAGCCTCCACCTTCCAGAGTGCTAGGATTACAGGCATGAGCCACTACACCCAACCTCTATTATTTTTCATAAACAAAAGCCAGTACAGAGATTTCTAAAGCACTGAACAGTATATGGCTTTACTTTTCAAAGCAGAATTTTGAAAACACTATGTAGACGTGATACATATATTTTATCACTTAGGAGCCCCATCCAGGTTAACTGGCCCTAACTAGCTCTTCTTGCAGGCTCTGGAATGAAACTTCTCCTCCACCTTGAGCACATATTTGAATGGCTTGTAAACATGTCAGGGAAAGGGAGGATTCCATCCTAATCTGCTTTCAAAGTCAGGTGTCTCCACAAGCAAGTTCACAGTGACTGAGTTTGCAACTAGGATTCTCAGAGAGAGGCATAAAGTCTGGACTGCGTTCTCACCAGCCCCACCTGATTCTCTGAGCCTCAGTGGGCCCTCTATACATGGGAGTTTCGACAGTCAGGAAACAGTAGACCTTTTTATTATGAATCATGTGTTTTCTTAATCCCGTATAATCAGAACCAAATGCAGAAATTAACTAATTGGCTAAGGCTGCAATTATCTCTAGTGAACCCCAATTTCAAATGGTTAGAACTCTCTCTGTCCTTGACATATGGAAATAACCAACTTGCGGAAGTAAGTCACATATTTGCATTTTTTAAAGTAAGGTCACACTTGAAAATGCTTGGTGCTTTCCGTGAGAGATGTCCAACTCACGAGCTTGCATATGTTAGAGTTGATAACATATGGCTGAGGGTCTTTAAAAAATGTTTGAGGCTGGACACCCATAGCACAGTGGTTATGGTGCCAGCCACATACACCAAGGGTGGCGGGTTCGAACCCAGCCCAGGCCTGCCAAACATCAATGACAACTGCAACAAAAAAATATCTGGGCATTGTGGCAGACGCCTATAGTCCCAGGCACTTGGGCGGCTGAGGCAAGAGAATCACTTAAACCCAGAAGAATTTGAGGTTGCTGTGAGCTGTGGCACTACGGCACTCTGGCACTCTACCAAGGGCAACATAATGAGACTCTGTCTCAAAAAGAAAAAGTTTGAGGCGTTAATAGCAATTGATTGATATGCATTAAGTCAGTGTTGTTTTTTTTTCCTTAAAAATCACACGGCAAAAGAATACTTAATGAGATGAAAACATACTTGGGAAATTGTAAGTGAAGAAACAGATTACAAGATGGTATGCTACATATAATCCTTTTCCAATGAAAATATATATGTGTGTGTGTTTGTGTTTCTTTAAAATGTCCCAAAGGTCAACACTGGTTATTAAAGAAGAGGAGACACATGCAGGGGACTTTTGCTTCATTCCTTGGATATTTTGGGATCCTCCAGATATTCTGTGATGATTATTGCCTTTGTTCCCCAGGAAAAAAAATGAAGAAATAAGTGTTAATAAAAATGGCCCTGCTGGCGTTTCATGAAATGTAACCTGCGAAAAGAAATATTCTCCTGGACCTTTTCAAACTTTGTCTGAGTAGTTGGGGCAGGCCTGGCCTTGCCAGCTTGGGGGGGGGGAGCTTGGGGTCGATCTGGCCTCTGGGTGGGTGGTCAGGCCTCCGTCTCTGTCCCAGGTCCACCACTGCAATCTCGGGCTCCATCTGGCCACATACCTGCGGAGTGTGGCTAGCCGGAACAGTCACAGTATGGCTTGACAGAGGTTGATCTCAGCTAGCACAGCAAGTTTGTCTCCTCTTGCCCCCTCACCCAGAGGCCAGATCCTGTGGGTGAGAGGTGAGCAAAGAGGCCAGGGCTAGGTGAGGGTCAGGATCCCTGGGAAAGGCCATCTAAACCATTAGATGGCTTTTGCTATCACCCTCCACATGACCACATCCCTCTTTGGCCTCTAACCCTCTATGGATCCCCCCTACCCTTAGCACAAAGTCCAGCTTTTTTTCCAGGACAAGGGCCCACGTGGCTCGGCCCCTTGTTGCCTCTCCAAGCTGACTCTGTCTCTCCTGCCCCACTGAGCCAAGCCCTCTCTCTCACTCTCTGACATCACAGAATGGAAAGAATAAACGATAAGGTTGTATAGCGGTCAAAAGGGCCTTCCCCTCTGACTTAGGTCCACGTTTGCTTGCACTCTTCCCATGACGGCAAATTGGCTTTTTCTCTCAAATGTAGAACTCACACCCCTTGGCCCATCTGATGCCCCGAGACTCTATGCTGCAGACGCACTCAGGAATTTGTACAAAGACTGATGCACACGGGGAACGGAAAAGCAATAACTAAGAAACAGCCTAAGTCCCATCGGAAGGCAACAGGTTAAGTAACTCATTTCCTTTACACCTTAGAATATGTGCAGTTGAGTTTAAAGGGAGCCACATTGACACGTATTTGCTGTTAGGAAACCATCTCCAAAATATATTGTTCAATGAGAATGTGCAAAGCACAAAACTGAATGGATGCTACATGCAGAATATCCTGAGTCAGATGTGGTCCCTCATGACTGTACTCCCAGCATGCTGCTCACGGGTTGCTTGAGCTCAGGAGTTCGAGACCAGCCTGAGAAGGAGAGAGACCCTGTCTCTACTAAAACTAGAAAACCTAGCCAGGCATGGTGGTGGGCACCTGTGGTCTCAGCTACTCAGGAAGCTGAGATAGGAAGATCTCTTGAGCCCAGGAGTTTGAGGTTGCTGTGAGCTAGGCTGAGGCCAGGCAACAGAGCAAGACATCTCAGACCCAAGGAACTATACGTCATCTCTGGAGGCCCAAGGCTGCTCTGTGTCCCTGGGTCTCCCTCTCTTCCTGCCACTGTTTCAGCAAGAAGCTCATCTTCTGTGGCTGCACTGATGGGATAGTCCATGTCTTCAAGGCCCACAGCCTGCACTACCTCACCAACCTCAGAATTGGAGGTGCTGTGAGCTATGATGATGCCATCCCCCCTTTTCATGAACTTCCTTGCCTTATACCATTCAAATCCTCACCACTCTCCCCTTGTGTAAGCCACCCAGGCTGTCATATTTCATTGTCGTTGTTGTTTATTGAGACAGAGTCTCATTTCTGTCACCCTCTGGTAGAGTGCCGTGGCATCATAGCTCACAGCAACCTCAATCTCTTGGGCTCAAGTCATCCTCTCACTTCAGCCTCCTGAGTAGCTGATACTACAGGTACCTGCCACAATGCTCAGCTAGTTTTTTTCTACTTTTAGTAGGGATGAGGTCTTGCTCTTGCTCAGACTGGTCTTCAACTCCTGAGATCAGGGAATCCACCCTCCTGGCCTCCCAGAGGGCCAGGATTACAGGCATGAGCCACCTTGTCCAGCCCAGAAATGGATTTTTTTTATGTTGTGGCCCCCTCAAAACCACCAAAAGAATCCCAGGTCTGAGACAAAGCAGACAGAAGGGAATGAGCTTTCCACAAGGGTGGGAGGCAGGCGGCAGTGATATTCTTCAGGAAATCCTGGCCACTGACTTTGCTGTCTCCTCAAGGTGCCTTTGCTCATCCCACGTTATGGGTGAGAACCCAGAGAGTCCAGTGTGGGTCAACCCCCCTTAAATAGACATTGTTGCACAAGGTCTTCTAGAACGGTGATGGAAGTCCTGGGTATTCAAGGACTATGCTATAAAAATAGAACTCACTCTTCAGATCCAGGGAGAACCTATCTCAGGCAGACAATGTCACTGATACCTAATTGTTCCCCAGGGCCAGGGGCCTGGGAACCTATACTGAGACATGCTACAGCTGCCCCCATACAGGGTGGCAAAACTGTGGGTATCTTTGCTATAAAATTGTGAATATCATCAGCTCACTCATACATTCATTCATTCAAATACAGAAAAAAATATAAACACATTTTAAGAAAGGAAAAACTTTTTTTACTTTGAGACAGAGCCTCAAGCTGTCACCCTGGATAGAGTGCCATGGCATCACAGCTCACAGCAACCTCCAATTTCTTGGCTCAAGTGAGTCTCTTGCCTCCACCTCCCAAGTCGCTGGGACTACAGGCGCCCACCACAATGCCCGGCCATTTTTTGGTTGCAGCCAGCATTGTTGTTTGGCGGGCCCGGGCTGGATTCGAACCTTCCAGCCCAGGTGTACGTGGCTGGTGCCTTAACCCGTTGAACCACAGGCGCCGAGCCAGAAAAACTGTATTAAATTTGTAATACTTAAGTCACATTTGACTTCTTTGATTACAAGAGGTGCTCAATGTGACTTGTATTCATCTTTTGCTACTAGTAGATGTTGCATATTTCAATTTTCATACAGGGGGGTCAGGGAAAGCTCTGCTTGACCATTCCTGGAGTACCTACTTGCCCTTTGGGGCAGGGATGGGATCAGCTACGTCCATAGGGCAGAGCCTGGTAGCAAAGAGGGTTGGTTATCCACAGCAGGCTTGAACCCTGAGCCTAACCAAGGGTGAACAGACCTTAGGGGCAGAAAAGACCACTGTCCCCAACCCACCCTGCCTGTCAACCTTCCTCCTGACGATTCCGTGATAAATGACACAGGAAGCACTGAGAATTTAATTTGATCCATTATCATCACTGTTGTTTTTGTTAACAGGAGGGGCCAACGTCCCTCACCTAAGCTAATTATCAATGTATTGTCTCCCAGTTTCAACAATTTGTCAGCAAGCACAAGGTTAGACCTTGTCAATAGAGGGTGCTGGAGGGACACTGCAGATGTTAAGGGCTTCTCTTCCTGATTCCAGGGCTTTTTTTTTTTTTTTAATTAAATCATAGCTGTGTACATTAATGCAATCATGGGGTACAATGTGCTGGTTTTATATACAATGTGAAATATTTTCATCAAATTGGTTAACATAGCCTTTATGGCATTTTCTTAGTTATTGTCTTCAGACATTCATATTCCACATTTAGTAAGTTTTGCCTGTACCCTTCTAAGATGCACCTTAGGTATGGTCCCACCAATCACCCTCTCTCAACCCATCCTCGCCCCTCCTCCCCCCGCTTCCCTCCCTTGCCCCTTTCCCCAGATTCTTGTGCTATATTTGGGTTATAGCTTTCATATGAAAGTTATAAATTAATTTCATAGTAGAGCTGAGTACATTGGATACTTTTTCTTCCATTCTTGAGATACTTTGCTAAGAAGAATATGTTCCAGCTCCATGGCTGGCAACCTATAGAAGACTGAAACTGGACCCACACCTTTCACCTTTAAATAAGATAGACTCTCACTGGATTAAATATTTAAACTTAAGACATGAAACTATAAAAATACTAGAAGAAAGTGCAGGGAAAACTTTTGAAGGAATCGGCTTGGGTGAATACTTTATGAGGAGGACCCCCTGGGCAATTGAAGCAGCATCAAAAATACTCTACTGGGACCTGATCAAACTAAAAAGCTTCTGCACAGTCAAGAACACAGTAAGTAAAGCAAGCAGACAGCCCTCAGAATGGGAGAAGATATTTGCAGGTTATGTCTCCGACAAAGGTTTAATAACCAGAATCCACAGAGAACTCAAACGTATTAGCAAGAAAAGAATAAGTGATCTCAT
>CAUYON010046732.1:0-18083 GCA_963573935.1 Arctocebus calabarensis
CCAGTTCCTGAGAAACTTTGCATGAGTGAGTTTTCACCATTGTTTCAACCTGTGGATAGCGGGGTTGAGGTAAGTTTCTCATCATTGTGTTTAGACATTGCTAGGGAGTCAGGGAACTCAGAGAACTTCCTTGTCAGAAACCTGTTCTCAGAATTAAACCAAAAAGGGGGGGTTGAGACAGACGAGGACTTAGGCTGAAATAGTTAGGGGTCTTAGGGGTCTTCTTGCCCAGTCAGTTACTACACTGGCAATTGCACTTGACACAATGCCCTCCAGCTTTGGCCAAGCTGCCACACAGGGCAGAGCTTCGCTCTTTTTCATGGCTGAGTAGTATTCCATCAGTGTGTGGACCACAGTCTCCTTACCTGCTCATCCACCGATGGGCACTGATGTTGCCCCCACATCATGGCTGCTGTAAATAGTGCTGTGATAAACTTGGGGGTATAGATGTCTCTGATAGACAATTTCAATTTCTTTTTGGCACATACCCAGTAGTGGGATTGCTGGATCACACAGAAGATCTATTTTTAGTTTTTGGAGGAATGTCTACACTGTCTTCCACATTGGCTAATACCAAAGGATCTCTCTCACAGCTGAAATCCAAAAAGCTGATCACATAAAAACAGAGAGTGGAATGGTGTTACCAGAGGCTGAGGCCATCAGGGGTAGGGAGACAGATCAGACACACTCACCAAGTGATGTGTGATTACAGTAAGACAGGAGGATACATTTCAAGAGATCGCAGTCCAGGGACCACAGTTAATGATGAAAAATTATATTCTTGAAAACTGAGTGGATGTCATGCACTTACCACAAAAGTGACAGCCGTGTGATGTAATGCATTTGGTAATTAAATTTAACCATTGCACAAGGTATGCGTACTTCAAACCCCGTGTCATACTTGATAAAGACATACAATGTTATCTGTTTAATTTAAAATAAATAAATATAAAAATACAAGTTTTAAGTTTAAAAAAAGGAAAGTATCAAATGCAGCAAGAATTTGAAACTGGGCAGTGCCTGTGGCTCAATGAGTATGGTGCTGGCCCCATATGCCAGAGGTGGTGGGTTCAAACCCAGCCCCGGCCAAAAACTGCAAAAAAAAAAAAAATTGAAAGTGCTCAATACATGAGTGCTCTATGTTTAAAATTTAAATTAATTATTTTAGGAATTTTTTCTTTTTACAATGTGAGATGAATGAGCAGGCTATCTTTATAAAAGGCTTTAAGGAAAGATAAGATTTGGGTTGTTAAAAAAGGAAGATTTGGGGAATCTTACAGGAGGCCTAAGAACTCCTTAGCAGGCATTTACAAATTTAAGATATAGGCAGACGTTTTTCTTTTTTCTTTTTTTCTTTTCTTTTTTTTTTTTTTTAAGGGTCTTATATTCTCTCATGAAACGAAAGCTGCATTGGTAAATTTTGGTGGAAATGAACACATCAGGCTTCTTACATGTGTGCAGTGGGGTGCTTCTGCCAATTTTTTGTAGTATTTAATGAGAAACACTGACATAAGTCTTTTTTCAGGTCAATGAGAATAGAGGCTTCCTAAGAGTCCTGGGTCTTAGGAAGTGAGCCGGGATCTGTTGTTAATTCAGGGCTGCACAGTCAAGATTATAAATAAGGGGCACAGCATCAAACCCCGAGTCAGCAGAGCGCGGGTGGCTTTGGTAAACGTTTTTAAGAGATGAGTACTCATCCCTTCCAAGTGACACAATGACTAAATGTTTGTGAACTTAATAACTTGCATCACACAAAAGTAAACAGAAATACAAAGACCAAGCGAACCTTATTTCTTTCTATTGTCCGGGAACCAGTGAAAATTTTTTCATCAAACAATATGTTTAGAAGTTTTTCACTAGATAAGATTTTAATTAAGAAACCAACTATGGATGAGAATGAATTTGAAACCAATAGAAAATTGAAGTTCAAACTTTAAACCTCTCAGCAAGAATAGTTTTGAAAGGAAATGTTAACAGACCCCTGCTGGGTGCTGCGCTAACAGTCTGAGGGACCTTTCCCATGCACCTTCCTTCCAGCTGCACCCACCAGCCAGAGCTGTCACTGGCCAAGTCCTGCTCCTGATATCACGAGGCAGTGACTAAGAAGGTGCCAGAAATGACAAGTTGGAGCCTAGGCAAAACCCCAGAGGAAGCACTCCATGTTGGATGTGAATTCTCCATTGGCGGGAGGGAGCACAGGGGAAGGAGAGTTGCCCTTGTTGGAGACTCTCTGTACGAACGCTATGGAAGGATCTTGCTTTCCTCGGCCACCCACAACTGCCAGGAGACCATTTTTTTCCGAAATTTACTTTAATGGTGGCATTCATTTCCAGGCTGCTATCTAAAGTTACTCTGGTATTAAGAATGTTTTTTAAAACAATAAATACATGAAATAATCAAACATCAGGCAGATGTTTATAAACATAAGCCAAGCTCATTTCGTGTAACCGTAATGCTATATCCAATCATGGGAAACTCATTTCGCTAGAGGGGACAAATGATCTCACCGGCCTCCCATGTTCAGAATCACTTTCTTTCTTTAGTGGCATGTTGGTCGGGAGGCATCGAGTGGGAACATCTCACAAAAGGCACGCACACCCACTCTGCTTACATGTTCCCATGGCCTTGTCTACCCAGGTGCCCTTCCAAAGCTGTGAGTGAATCCTACAGAGGAAGACAGAGCCAGTAGTTTCTTTCAACAACCAAAAGCCACATAGACTTTGGAAAGCCAGTGAATGTTAAACTGGACAAGACTTGTGTAGTTTCTGGACTTGGCTTTTCCTAAGCATGCTACCTCATTTATAAGACTATGTTCCGTGAAGTCATTTCCATTTGAATTGTATAAAAATATTTATATCCCCATTATGCCACTGAGAATTCATGGAATTATAGAGACAAAGAGGACCTGAGAATATGCAACAGATACAATTCTGACCTCAAAACTTACTTAGTCTTTATCTATTACGGGCCAGCACTGTATTGTATTATTGTGTCTATTAAGTACCAGATCCTGAAAGTTCAAAGCTAAATGTCTTTGTCTCCATGCTTAGGGAGCTCACAGTCCAGAAGGAAGAAAAATTCATACTGAACAAAATTAACTACAAATATGGTCAAGTTCATCCAGAGATACACAGACACAGGAGCACAACAGAGGTGAGGATTACTTTTTATAAGTCAGATGCAGCTTCCCAGAGAAGGGAGATTTCTGTTCATTTGGGAAGGGCAAGTTCTGTTACCTGGAAGAAAAGTGGGGGAGAAAGATACAAAGAAGAAAGCCAGAGGGAAATGTAGTCTAGGCAGCACACAGAGGTGTCCACCTGTTTGCTGTATTTTGTGTAATGTGAGTAAAATCCACAGCCCTTGAAGCACAGGTGAACGGCCTGGAAATGCTGCTTGACCATTTACTAGGAAGTCTAACCTGATTCCAACTTGGGAGGCACCACGGATGATTCTCTCAAAGGAGTGTCATAGTTTTACAATAGATTCTCCATAGCTAATCGCCTTCCTAACTGACCACCTCCTTAAGTTGACCTCATTTTCATAGACCTGACATGTACCACATGTACATATCAGCACAGAAGCGCTGGGGCTTTATGTTGACCATCTCCATGTGATGACAAGCTTGTTACAGTCCCTTGGGTGGTCACCTTACGAAGGCTCAACTATATTTGGCTTTAAACATTTTGATGGTAGCAAAAGGGATGATTGAAAAGGAGAACAGCAAGGAACAGCTTCTGGATATATCTGGGAAAACAAACTATTAGTATATAATAAGACTGATCTATTCTAAATTGGAACAATGATTGAAATCAGCTAAGGAGGGGCTGATGGGGTCTTACACATTCTTTACCTTTAGATCCCACTATTTAGTTTCCCGTGTGGTTCTAAACACTGATAAAACATAAGGTGAAAATTTACCCAAGGTCCACATCAAAGGTCAGCAAAGCACCATATTTAAGAGTGGAGTTCATTTTTGTAAGTGGCAAGAGGTGCGGGGTCCAGTTTCTGCCTTTTACATGTGGCTAATTAGTTCTCCCAGCATTGTTTATTAAATAGGGATTCTCTTCTCCAGGGTATGCTTTTGTTTGCTTTAGATCACATGGTGATATGGGACTGATTTTATCTCCAGGTTCTCTGTTCTGTTCCGTATGTCTATGTCTCTATTTTTTGTGCCAGGACCATGCTGTGTTGATCAATTTAGACCTATAGTATAATCTGAAGTCTGGTAATGTGAGCCCACCAGATTTGTTCTTATTTCAAAGAATCGTGTTGGCTATTCAAGGTTGTTTACAGTTTCGTGTGAAACATAGCACTATTTTTTCAGGATCTTCAAGGTATGATGTTGGTATTTTAATGAGGATTGAATTGAATCTACAGATTGCTTTGCATAGTATAGACATTTTAACAATGTTGATTCTTCCCAGCCATGAGCATGGTATGTTCCCCCATCTGTTAATATCCTCTGCTATTTCTTTTCTCAGTGTTCAATACTTCTCTCTATAGAGATCCTTTGTTACACAAAATCCAAGTAACTTTCTTTGGTGCTGTTGTGAAGGGTATTGTATCTTTGATTTGATTCTCAGCTTGCCTTTTGTTGGCATATATAAAGGCTACTGATTTGTGAACTTTGACTTTTATATCTCAAGCCACTGCTATAGTTCTTGGTCACCTCTAGGAGTCTCATAATTTCTTAAGTATAAGATCATATCATCAATGAGCAATAGTTTGATCTCATATATTCCTATTTGGATACTCTTGATTTCCTTCTCTTGCCTGATCACATTGACTAGGACTTTCAGTACTATGTTGAATAGTGGTGGTGATAGTGAACATCCTTCCCTGGTTCCAGTTCTAAGTGAAAATGCTTTCAATTTTACTCTGTTCAGTATGATATGGCTGTGGGTTTCTTGTAGATATCTTCTATCAGTTTAAGAAATGTCCCACCTATGCCCATTTTTCTTTTACTTTTTCTTTTTTTTTTTTTTCAGTTTAAGAAATGTCCTACCTATGCCTATTTTTCTTAAGCTAAAATAAGCATATAAGCATGCTAAATTTTGTCAAATGCTTTTTCTGCATCTATTGAGACAATCATATGCTCTTTGTTTTTTTTTCCATTTATGTGATGAATTACATTTATGGATTTGCATATCTTGAACCAACTTTACATCACGAAGATGAAGCCCACCTGGTCATGATATGTTATTTTTTTTGATGTGCCACTGAATTCTATATGCTAGGATCTCATTGAGTATTTTTGTGTCACTATTCATTAATGATAAAGACAATCATATGGTCTTGATGTAGTTTTATTTTATTTTCTTTTTTTTTTTTGAGACAGAGCCTCAAGCTGTCACCCTGGATAGAGTGCCGTGGCATCACAGCTCACAGCAACCTCCAACTCCAGGGCTCAAGCAAGTCTCTTGCCTCCGCCTCCCAAGTAGCTGGGACTACAGGCGCCTGCCACAACGCTCAGCCATTTTTTGGTTGCAGCCATCATTGTTGTTTAGCGGTCCTGGGCTGGATTCGAACCCGCCAGCTCAGATGTACATGGCTGGTGCCTTAGCCCATTAAGCCACAGGCACCAAGCCTGTAGTTTTCTTTTTTTGTTGAGCTTTTTCCTGGTCTTGGTGTCAGGGTAATGTTTGCTTCATAGAAGGAGATGGAGAGGGTTCCCTCCTTCTCACTTCTCACCACTTCCAAAAATAAATTTAAGATGGATAAAAGTCTTAAACATAAGGCATAAAACTACAAGAATCCTAGAAGAAAATATTGGAAAAGCTCTCTTACAGATATCAGTCTAGGGAAAGAAGTTATGAAGAAGACTCCAAAAGCAATCATAACAACAACAAAAATGAACAAATGGGAGCTGATCAAATTAAAAAGTTTCTACATAGCCAAGGACACAGTCAACAGAATAAATGGACAATCTACAGGATGTAAAAAAAATTTACATGTTATACATCTGATAAAAGGCTGATAACCTGAATTTACAAAGAACTCAAGCAAATCAAGAAAAAAAAAAATCAAACAACCCCATTAAAAAGTGAGCAAAAGACATGAACACAAAATCTTCCAAGGAAGATAGTCTAATGGTTAACAAACACATTTAAAAAATACTCAATGTATCTAATCATCAGGGAAATGTAAGTCAAAATCACAATGAAATATCACCTAACACCAGTGAGAATGGATCTTACCCAAAAGTCCCAAAACAAGTGCTGGCATGGCTACAGAGAGAAAGGAACCATGGGTAGAACCACAGACTATTACAACCTCCATGGAAAGTAGTGTGGAGATGTTTAAAAGAACTAAAAGTAGATCTCACTTTTAATCCAGAAATCCTACCCACTACTAGGTATTTATTCAAAGGAATAAAAGGCATTTTATCAAAAAGACACTTGCACATTAATGATTATAGCAACACAATTCACAATTGCAAAGATGTGGAAACAACCCAAGTGCCCTTCAATATATGAATGGATTAACAACATGTTTTATATATATATATATATATATACCATGAAGTGCTACTCAGCCATAAAAAATAATGGCAATCTAATAGTTTTTGTAACCACCTGGATGGATCTGGAGACCATTCTTCTAAGTGAAGTATCATAAGAACAGAAAAACAAACACCACATATACTCAGTACTAAATTGGGACTAATCAATCAACACACACACATTGGGAAGCAAGACTCGCCTAGGTAAATGGGAGGAACTGTTAGGTAAACTCATGTCTAAATGGTGCAATGCACATACATTGGGGGAAAGTCTCATTTATAACTTTGACTTACAATGTACAAAAGCAAATTATGTAACCTGTAATTTTGTAAAATTTAAAAAAAAATTGTAAGGAACAGAAAATATCTTCACTTAGCACAATTGGATCATGTTGTAGGTCTTTGCATTCATCTACTTCATGGTGGAGAAGAGGAGGAGGAGGAAGGATGGGTCTTGCTGTCTCAGGGGTGGAAGAGGCAGGGAAAATCTAGGTGTGAGGGACCCACACAGCTTAGACCCATCTTGTTCAAGGGTCCACTTGAATATGAAGCTGGAATCTGCTCACTGTTGGTCCTATTGGAACCACATGGAGTTGGTCTTTTCTCCTGTGCATAAATAAGCATGATAGATAAAAATATTGTATGTGTGTTGTGTTTGTGCACACACATTTGAATAAAGGAATTTTAACCGCTCATCCTAAATGGTTCCATCAACCATGATTTATGCAAGGCTTATAAATCTCTCACCCACTTGGTCATCCTTCCTATGAAAACTCATTATTTTGTCAAGGGTCTCTTAGCATTTTCAGAACATTGTCAGAACATCTGGCAATGTTCTGGAAATACTCCTGTTAATACTATGTAAGATTCCATTTTCTCAACATGTGTGTCACTATTGACTCACTTTACACTGAGGCCAAATGAAATCCTTAGGTCAATTATTTATTGAACTATCAGTTCTTAAACCATATGCTAAATATTTCTCCAAGTGACAAACTATCACAAAGGGATATGTAAAGAAAATGGAGAAAAATTAGCTAGGTTATGCAAAGACTCAGCATGTTTCAAGGAGATATATTTCCATTCGAGATTTTTCTATTTTTAAGACAATTCATGTTTTTGCATTTGAAACTATTACAAAGTTGAGTAGTTTGAATTTTATCAGAAATCAATATATGTATCATAAATCTATTGCTGGTAAAAGTAAAAATCTTTAATATTTTTTGAATAATCCATATTAACAATTTTATTGAAAACACACAAATATTTACTGGGAAAAGTAAAACATGTAAAGTACTTTGATATCTTCCATTTATTAACACACTACTCATTTTGTTTGTTTCAACACTGCTGTACCAGTACCAGGGTCAGGAAAAGGCAAGTTGTTGAATGAATCTAAGAAAATATTCTCTGTCCATGATGTGGTTAAGCCCCCTTAACAACACTAGTTTACAATCACAGCAGACCAGGCTTGGGGTGTGCTGCTGGTGGGACAAACATTTTATACATTTTACTTTGTTCTTTAAATGCAAATACTTCAATGACATCTATGGGGAAAGAAACTCTCTTCTATAATTAGGCAAAAAAATTCATTTTCTCTACTTCCCACAAAGATTACTTATTACATTTATAAACATAAAAGTATTAGCTCTTTAAGACCAGTGTAGTGGTGTTGAAAATTGTTGATTTCCCTATTTCATTTTTTAAATTGTACTGAGTCATTGTACATAAAGATTTGTAGATCTTTGTAAATCACTTGAGTGCTGTGATTTCTAGTTAGGCAAAGTATCCCTTAGTGAAGAACAGATACATTTTTCCAAATATCCAATTCCCATAACACAAGCTTTTAAAAGGTCCATTAATTTAAGATTTGAGGAAATACTAAGATTTACTATTCGGATGCATAATCTTAAACACTTTGTTAAAACATTTGCCCTGTTTTTGAAATATAATTTCTTTGAAAAATCTGCTTATTTTCTCCAGGAAAATTAAAAAATATATCCCTCCCAATATTACTTTCTGTTTTTTGGAAAAAAAAATTCTTTCCTTTGAGAACATGGGATCTCTGACACTCTCATGCCCCTGGTAAAGTTCCCCATCCAATTACCTATCATCACCCCGGTGATTCACACCCTGTGCTTAGATTTACATCCAGAACAGTTCAAATGGAACAGGTCAAAGGGACATAGCAGGGCTAATTCTGAGCACACAGATGTTCAACCGGAATAGCTCAGAAGCCAGCGTGGAAATATGACCGTATTTCTATCCCAGGGCACTGTGGCTGTTAGCAACAGCGAAGTCATCACGCAGTGCACACACGCCTATCTGCTCTGGCCTGCAGCTCTGGAGTGCACCCTTATTGACACCAGGGGTTCGCCAAGTCATAACTGTGACAGATTGGCTTTTTAGACACTAAGAATTGGCTTGGAAAGAAAGGTGCTCAAGATTAAACAATAAAAAGAAGTCTGTGATGGGGTTTCCTCTAGTGAGTCCTAGTGGTCAGTGGTCGTTTACTGTAACACTTGGTAAAAATATAAATTTGAAGACAGCAGCCTCCCACCAAAAGTTTTCTTTAGACGCCAGACTCATCACAGTGCTGTGAATTTTGGAGGCAAAAATAGCAAAAGCAGAGGAAATTACTCAGCCTGGTCACAGAGGAAGGCAGTGTCAGCTGAGGGAGAAGTCAGAGGTCATCAGAGCCACTTGTGAACGGACGTCAGCGGTCACCTTTCCAGACGGAGGCCGGTGCTGCATCTGACGTACCTCCAATGGGCAGCCACCTTCAGAACTCAGCCTGCACAGGAGGACAGGCACTTCATACATGCAGCCACCAGGCAGCACTTACCGATTAAGCTGCTGTGCTGGGTGCTCCGAGAGATGTAAGGATGATCCAGACTTCTGCTCTGAACTCTACCCTCGGAGAGCCTAGATAAGGAGCTGAGACAGGTGCATAAACAACAGTAATGCCCGGTGCAACTTGACACAAGGAATAAACCGCTGTGGGAATGGGGAAAGGCCAAGATAGGGGAGAGAAAGCTGGGGAGAGTCAGTGGTGGCTTCCTGGAAGGCATTTCTACATTCGGTAATCCATCGGTTGGCCAATTTGTAAATCCTTTCACCTTATCCTCCAGGTTCTTCCGGAGACCCCTGCATGGGAAGCAGGGTGAAGCAGGAGGTTGCTTCTTCAGTGGGTGCAGTGTTAGCTGACAGAGTCAACACCATTTGACAGGGGTCTAATCATGCTTACATGGGAAAACACATGGATCCTTACTAATCACCCACCAGTGCTGCCCAGGGGTAGCCACTAGCTATTCATACTCAAGTTAATTAATATTAAAGTAAGTTAAAAGCTTACTTGCGCTAGCTAAATTTCAAGGGCTCAGTAGGCAGGTGTGACCAACGGCTACCACATTGGAGTGAGCAGTGGAGCTGGGATTGTAGAAGAAAGGTGTACATTTACACATCTGTCATTGCAGAGGGCTCGGTGGGCAGCACTGGAAGGGGTTAGCATCAAAATTAAACTCCACACAGTTTCAGGGCAACTGTCATAAATTATGTTAAAATTAGGTGTAAAGATCACCAAGGTAATGAAGGGATGGAAAAGTAAAGCGACACTCAGCACATTATGCAATTACTTTTAAATGGTCAAGAATGGAATTCTTTGAATTTTCAAAAACATGCCTGAGGATATTTCCTTTTGACAACATCTGGACAAAGGACAATCAATTAAGCACGTAATTAGTCGAAAAGGAGAAGTCATGATAAAAGAGCAGAACAGCAGCAAAAAAATAAAAGCAAAATGAGCAAGGTTGGCGACTGAGTCAAAAACAAGGAGAAAGGAAGAATAAGAAGAATACACTGTGGTTCAGTGTCAGGAGTGATTGCTTCCAAGCAGAAATTTTAGAAACAGAAATACTCTGGTCTAGAAAAGAAATATTTTCTGAATCACTTAGCCACATTACCTAATCCTCTGGATTTACCTAAATCATCTACAAGAAGGCCATTTTTCCTACATAATTTCTCTTGTACACACAAAGTGCTTGTTATAAGTTTGTCTGCTTATTTTTTAAAACTAATAGAATATTTATATGTAATTCTAATGCTCTATTGCAGTTAGTCTTTTAACCTCAACATTATAAATTACATTTGTAAAGCTCCCTGGGATTAAAACATTATGTCATAGATCAGTGGAATTTTCTTAATGATTCATTGCAAAATACAACCACCTGAAACAGAGCAAAATTGTCCTACTGGAAATTCAAAGAAGACATGATAGTTTGCCTTATTTATATCTTTATCATAATTAAAACAAACTTTTAAGGGATAAAGCATATCTTAAGTAAATAATACTTATATTCTGTGCTTTCGACATTTGTGGGGTTGAAAAAGGTATACTTAAGTTTCTTTAGGAAACCAGAAAATTATCTTTAAAATAAATTAACTAACTTTCCTTCCTATTGTCAATTTGGGATTAAAGAAGAAATATATGTACATTTACAAGAGGTAACCAAAAAACTCCAATGACATATTTCATGTTTTTTAATGTATTAAAATTAGATTTGTTTAAAGCCTTAATTTGTAAAGAAGCTCACAGTTTCCAAGCTGTTAAAATGAGAAAAAACATTTCCATGCAAGACGTTATAAGTAATGAAAAAATGATGATTTTTAAATATTATTTAAGGCACTTTGTACTTCTTAATATAGGTTCTTTGATAACAAGAGGTTTTCACATATAAAAGTAGCACCTTATAATAATTAGAAAAATGGTGTTTAATGAAAAATTGGGGGTAGCAGAAAGAACAAATGTTACCCCTATTCCCATTTTGTATTTGAATAGTGCTTTTTAAGTTTTCATAGCTTTTTTGGAAATACCACTACGATTAATCCCTAGGACAATAATGTCCAGGAAGAATAGTTGCACCCTTCCTGCAGGAGGAGAAATGGGGCTCAGGCAGCCCAGCACTTTCCCAGGGGAAGCCCAGGGGGCTGAGCTCAGAAGGGGAAAGTTAGTCATCCAAGCCAGGGCTCCAGGTTTTCTGTCTGTAGTTCCACTGTGGTGGATACTATTGCCACTCATGGGGTTTTTCAGTTTAGCTCCTTGGGGATGTGAAGCTTGGCACAGCTGTGTGACTTGCCTAAGCAGAGACTTGTGGCTGAAGAGACATTGTAACGTGGCAGAGGCATCAATTGCCAAAGACAACCTCTCTCTTGCAGGCAAAAGTGGTTCACAATTAAGTATATTTAAACTACAAACTAACAGTGAAATCTGAAATTTCCAACTTTGCATGAAGATTAAATGAGAAAAGCAATTTGGGGTCTGAGACAAAATGAGACTGATTTCCTGCAGGCAGGCCTCCGGTCTCCGCACGTGGCCTCACTTCTCCCAATGACTCCTCCCTTCCAGCACTTTTAACAACATCTGTATTTCGTTAGATTGAAAAGACTTTTTCACATTGAGAATCACTTTTTTAGGAAGTTCTCCAAATTCATACAAACATGGATATGAAGGGTGCAGAAAAGGGAAATTCACTAGCCCTGCTCTTTTAGAAAGAAAATCGAACATTCCTATTGAAATAATTTGTTAAGAATAAAATACGAGTGTAAGAATACTGGGAATTCTTTGGTAGAGTCTTTATGTTATGAATTAGTTCCTGGAATTGTGGAACTTTCTGGGTGACCTTATGCTTTCCACTGGAGAACATCTTCACCTGGTGGGAAGAGTTTTAAAAAGCTGATTTCTACATCTTCTTAAATCCTCACCTATTTTCTGTGTACTACCACTTTAAGATATTATGCCTCCCTGAAAGTCAAAAGTCACCCTAATATATGTAAAAAATAGGATGCCCATAGAATTTATTGCCTAAAATTACACACTTCTGAGATTGAATAGGGCGCTGTTAAAAATATGCCTGAACATCAGAGCAAATTGAAATAGTCCTGCCCAAACCAACTTTTAAAATCACCCTCCCTAACAATAATGATCCCCTAATTTGGGTCCCATTATGATCTATTTTCTACTCATTGTAAAAGAAAAAGTAAAATCCTTTGCTTTTATGAAAAATAGGGAAGGTGGCAATTGACTTATTTTGCCAGGAAGCATTCACATGCAACTGACGAATTTTGAAAGAAAGCCTGATTATTCACAGTCTTAAATCACAGAGACACCGTTTAGCATCCACGCTCGGTTTCTGAGCCCAGCTAGTAGGGCCCTAACAAACTGTTCGCATATGGACTCGGCCAGAGGAAAACGAGGCCTTGAAATGCCTCCATGGCGGAGCAGAGCTGCCCCCCTCTCCTGCACTCTGCCGCTCTCCAACCGGCCAGGCCTGTCCAACAGCAGAGACCAAGCCCTAAATCAGCCTTTCCCTGGAATTGTGGCAGTTACTGGCTGTGCTTATTCTCAACAAAAGGCCTTTCTACACTGAGTTGTTGAGAGCTCGGACTAAACCAGAAGGGAGAGTCTCGTCCACTGAGCGCAGCGCGATGGGAAGTGAGAAAGGCTTCAAACTGATCTGTTTGCCAGAATTACTGGGGCCTCCAACTTCTGTTTCAGCTCATTTCTGGCTTCCAGCACTAGGCTGTCATTACTCAGTTGTGATATGAAACAATATAGATGCCAATATAAGGAATTCCTGGCAATGTAGGTGTGAGTGCATGCACACATTATTCATATCTATCTGGCTTATGAATGAGAGAAAGGACCAACTCTATGCGGTTCCAGTAAGCAGACAAAGACCAGTAATGAGCAGATTCCAGCATCAGGTTCCAGTGGACCCTGGAACAAGATGGGTCTGAGCTGTGGGGTCCCCCCACACATGGATTCCCTCTGCCCCCGCCACCCCGAGACAATAAGACCAGTTCCCCTTCTTCCTGGTCATCTGCAACATGAAGTGGCTGAAGGCAGAGGGCTTCAAGATGATCCACTTGCACTAATGAACATATTCACCAAGAATTCGTAGTCACACTTTCTTCTTGCCAACTTACTGTATTGTGAGAATACAGTACACAGTACATTCGATACACATGATCCGTGTTCATCCATCATTGTCTGTTATTTGGTATGGCTTCTGGTCAATAGTAGGCGATTAGCAGTTCAGTGTTTGAAGAATCAAAAGTTACAAACCAACGTACAGATGGCCAAGACATGCGACCTAAGTCACCTCCTCCAAGGTCAGAGTTATTCAGTCTTAATTTTGAAGTTTTAGGATGTTTATGTGCTCAGAAAAGTGTTCAAATGGTAATAAAACTGAAAGCATAGCTGCTTTTAATAGTTCATGCTTCCCCTAAGCATCCCAACTAGCTGACTAATCCTTCCTAATTAATTTAATTTCATAGAATGAAACATATCAAAACATGGAACAGACTCCTTCTCGGGAAGATGAGCCAGATTACGGGATTCACTGTTCATGGAGGCTGTGGATTCATCTGGAGACATTTAACGTTCCTCTGCTCAGCAGCCCTGGCAAACTTTTAATCCTAGGGAGCAGTAAACTTTCACTTTTGTTCTTGGAATATTTTATATCTGAATATAGCTCATGTCCCAGTTTTTACCTTCTTATCTTGCTAATGACATGCTATTAATGAGAAAGAGAAGAGGGCTTAAGTTGACAATCACAGAAAGAACTACAAAGAAATAGATGCATAAAAGTCTTCTTGCTTTTCCATTTTAAATATTTACGATTTCTTTTATTCTTGTGGAATTTGGCTTGTTGTGCAGACGACTAAAAAATGAGTGAGAATTTATATTTGAAGTCATTCTATACCCGACATAGTATTAGACTGGAATATGCTTGCTGACTGCCCTCTGACCCTCCACAGTTTACCCTCAGCAGGTGAAATGAATAATGAGTAGCAAAGAAGGTAATAAATTTTCCATAATGTAATTAGTGTAATTGGGTTACCTACCTAGACAAAAACGCAAGTTCAAATGCACTGTGTTCCAGATGCTGGATTGATAAAAGTCTGGAAACTAGTTTTTAATAAAAACTGTTACCAATTTACCCAAGGTATGCCAATGAACTAAAGGCACATTATTGAAACTTACAGAAATGTTCTCTTGCAAAAGAACACTTCAGTTTTTCTGAGTATTTTGTAAACATGTCTCTAACCATTTTATAATTTGACTCATTACAGAGGCCTTTCATTCTCCCCAAATTATAGCCAAAACCCTATAACAAAAATCAACTGCCTTTGGTTGCCAAGGTAGAAATTACTTTTCCTGTTCCAACCCCCATGATATCTAAGGGGCTCCCAGAGGCAAACTTCTGAAGGAATGCTGGGAGGTTTCCTGTGAATTTGACATTGGGGCTGCCCAAAACAAAAACACTTAATTTTTCCCCAGACCCTTTCCTAGGAATCATATTAAATATTATTTTTTATGACATGGGCAAGCTCACATGTCTCAGTGTGCTTCTCCGTTGTGATTTGGCAACTGTGCCCTCCGTCGAATTATGGTCCCTCACTCCTCATTCGCTGAGCCCACAGTTCCTGCACACCTGCTCCCCTGAGCACCCAGCGGCCCTCTGCTGAACACTGCAACACCCCTTCCACAGCTCAGTAATGAGATGCATGTTTTGCTAGCTAATACCACCTAGCCTTACGGAATGGAATTTGGGTGTGTCTTTTGTTTTTTCAGTTTACCATAACATAGAAACCCCTAAGCAAAATATTTCTTTATTTTCCTGAGTCCAGAAACCGAAACTGTACCCCTAGATCCTCTGACTGTGGGGAGGAAATGTGGCCCCCCATTTAATGATGGTGCTTGTTATGTACTTAAGCATTTTTGCACACACATTACTCAAATTATTTTATTTCTTGGAAGAAAATGAGGTTAAAAAAAAAACCAGAGAACAATATCATCACTGTTCAAGGCTTCGAAGAATATGAACAAACGGCTATTGTCAGCTGTTTTCTGATTTTTACCATACCTACAAACATATCAAAAATCCTATATGTTTCCCATAACAGAGAAATAAATAGAAGTAACTACATTTTGAGTCAGACTTTAAAGAGGAGCTTGCTGTAGACAGTTCTCTACAGCAAAGGACAAAGAAGGGTGACTCCTTTGTGTTTATTAAGAGGGCTGGGTGTATATATTGATCTCCTTAGGAATCAAGGCGCATCTGGAACTATCTGTCAACAGCATAATGGTTAAAACTCCCCAGTCTGGGGTTAGCGCACTCCTGAGTCATATCTCAGCTCTGCCACTTGACTGGGTTTTGAGGACATGCGGACAGCACAAAAATTAAAAGTTGATACAGAATTCCTCAGGAAAAGAGTTTTCTTTTATAAGCAAATCAACTGCCTGCTGACTTTCTTTGTAAAAAGAAAAACCTCAGCCCATGCACAGGACGGTTGAAGCCTAAGAGAAAATTATTGAATTTTACAACATAAAAAAAAAAAATTGGGTTTCCAACGGCAGCTCAGGAGTAAAGAGATTATTAGCAGTGGGAATACAGAGAAAGGAGGACAAAGTGGGGCAGAGGGAGAGGAGGGGAGAAATTGCCGGGGCCAGAGGACCTGACAGGAAGGACCGCGTTTGACCAGTGCTGGGAAGTAAGAACACCTGATGAGATTTTAGGAGCAAAATTTTTAATATTTACTGTTAAGATTTTTTAAGTTTCTTAAAATGTTGGGCTGTGCTGGACAACTTAAAAAAACTAAAAAGATAATAACCATTCTTCACTGTAGCTCCCCAACCCTGTTAAATGACCGATAAATTATTCATAATGAATCTGACGCTTGAGGAAATGAGATGGTGGCTCTACCCCACTGACAGAGGAGAAAGGTGGCCCCAGCTGGTAACCACAAAACCCAGGAAAAATGAAAACATTAGTGGAAAGGGAATTTAAAGAAGATGAGTGGGCAAAAGGCCACCAACTTTGTGAGGGGCATATGGGGACTTCCAGCCATTTTTCTTCAAATATCAAAGGATCACATGCCCTCCACAAGCTGAGACTAGAAGAAGCCCGGGAGCCGGGGGCTGGCCTGCAACATAAATAATTAGCCTGGGGTGCTGAGATTGTCAATGCTCAATAAATCAAAGGAAGCCAGTTCAAAATAGCGGGGTACATGTCACGGGTTTTCTGGAGCTACTTCAGATATATTCACCTTAAAAGTACAGTCATGCGTCGCGTAATGCTTAACAAGAAGGGCACATTCTGAGAAATGTAATGTTAGGTGATTTGTTATTGTGCGACCATCACAAACTTAGATGGGACCCCTGCTGTAACCCCAGCTGTCTGGGACAGCCTGTGCTCCTGGGTTGCACAGCCCCATAGCAGATTACTGTGCTGAGCACTACAGGCAACTATAAAGAATGTATGTGTGTATCCAAACATCTCAATATAGAAAAGATGCAGTTAAAATAGCGTGAAAAGCTAAGGAACAGTACACATGTGTAGGGCACCTACATGAAGGGGCTTGCAGGACTGAAATTGCTCTGGGTGAGTCGGTGAGTGTCCGGGCCTGGGAAGCCTAGGGTGCTCCTATACACTACTGTGGACTTTATAAACACTGGACACTTGGGCTACGCTGAATTTATTAAATATATATATATATACTATTTTCCTTCCAAGACGAATTAACCTGAGCTTACTGTAACTTTTTATTTTATAAGCTTTTTCAAAAAACGTTTGACTCTTGCAATAATAACATTTCTCTTAAAACACAAGCACATTGAATAGCTATACAACAATAATAACTTTCTTTACATTTTTAGCCTATAAGCTCTGTCCTACTTTTAAAATGCTTTGTAAAAAACTGAGACACAAACACACACATTCTCTCAGGCCTACAGGGGGCCTGGGTCATCAGTGTTACTGTCTCCTCCCCACCCCACCCCCTGACCTATCCCACTGGAAGGTTTTCAGGCATAAGAACACACTTGGAACTGTCATCTCCTGTGATAACAAAGCCTTCGGGCATACCTCCCAAAAGACCAGCCTGAGGCTGTTTTACTGTTAATAGTTTTTCTTTTTTAATAAGGAGAAGGAGCACACTCCAAAATAACATTAAAGGCTCGGTGCCTGTGGCTCAGCAGGCTAGGGCACCAGCCATGTACACCTGAGTTGGCGGGTTCGAATCCAGTCCTGGCCCACTAAATAATGATGGCTGCAACCAAAAAAGTGGCCAGGCATTGTGGCGGGTGCCTGTAGTCCCAGCTACTTGGGAGGCAGAGACAGGAGACTCGAGCTCAGAAGTTGGAGGTTGCTGTGAGCTATCATGCCACAGCACTCTATCCAGGGTGACAGCTTGAGGCTCTGTCTCAAAAATAATAATAATAATAAAATAAAATAAAATAACATTAAAAAGAATCATATGGTAAATGTACAAATAGCAGTCACTTACTATCATTATCAAGTTATATACTGCAGATAACTAACAGTGCTATATGTTTCTTTTTTTTCAATTTTTTTTATTAAATCACAGCTGCGTACAACAGTGCAATAAAGGGGTACAATGTGCTGGTTTCATATACAATCTGAAATGTTTTCATCAAACTGTTTAACATGGCCTTCATGGCATTTTCTTTTCTTCCCCCCCCCCCAGTGGTAAGACAGAATTTATTTACAGAAAAGAA
>CAUYON010046734.1:0-28176 GCA_963573935.1 Arctocebus calabarensis
ACTTTTTCCCCTGGTTTTCCATTATGTACATCTATTCCTTTAAGATTCTTTTTATTCCCCCTGGGACCTTATGTGGGGTTAGAAATCCCCACATGTAAGTCTCATGTATGTCTCATTCGAGTAAGCCACTAATGGGTTAAACTGGCTTTTGCCTTCACAGAAAAAGCAATAGATTTGGGCAACCCTGAGGCAAACACAAAGACTGTTTCCTGGTCATCCGGAACAGATACTTTGAAGCTTTTGCAGCCATTGTCTCCTAGGTTCATGCCTGGAGGCGTGGTCCAGAGGTTGACAAAATGTCTTTACATTTTGTCAAATGCCTAAAGATCTTAGCACTGTGAAGAAACAAAGTCAAAGACCCATTTAAGGTTAACTTGTTGAGTACATGAGGAAATAGTTCTCCTATAGCTCTGTCTCTCTTGTTTTATGTAGATTTTTTAAGACCTAAAAGTAAAAGAGTATTGTGCTGTTTTCAGGGACAGGATATCTGCCACTTAAGTTTAAAGTGAAATAATGAATCATGTAAATCACAGATTTAAGTGTGCACATGACTACAAAAGTATATAAGGTAGTCAGAAATAAAGTTAATTTGCTACATGCCACAACAGAGCTTGTAGCCTGCTTCTTGTGCTCTTAACATTGCAGTGCAGATCTACACCTGAGGTAAAGCTGTAGCCCCTCGCATCTCTGGTCACGCAACAAAATTCCTCACTGGTAACACTGTCTCACAGGCATAGGAATTCGGATGTACCCTGTCAGAGAAGATGTTTCCCACTGCCGGCTTCGTAGAGACACATAAACAGAAACAGAAATGCGTTGGGTCCTCCAAGATGGGGCTCCAAACCTCCTCCCAGCCTCCTTGGGACAGGGACTAGCTGAGTCTGGGCACCAGGCTGAACTTGCAGGAGAGCAGAGCTTTCTCAGGAGGGTTTGCCTTTCTGAAGGACCTGGAGATTGTCTTTACCTGTTGACCTGCTCCCCTCCGGCTGAGAGCAGGTTTCTCTGCCGTTGCATAGAACCAGGCTGATGAGTGGATGCAGATTCAAGGACACAGGGTGATGCCCACACACGGTTCCAAGACACCGAGAATCAGGTTTGAGGTGTCAGCTTCTCCTTGTTGCCATGTAGATTTTGACCTTGGAATTAGCATTTTTAATAAACTCTCCAGGTGACTCTCATAAACATGGTTTGCTAACTGCTCATGCAATGTGGCACTACCTCTGAAGTCCCCCAGGGCAGTAGGATCACCCAGTGAGCTCTGAAGGGGACAAATCACTGGGTCCCTTTCAAGGAGGCTTCAGTTTGTCCACTTGGGGCCAGGCCACCTTTGCACAACAGTTTCCCCCAAATATTTCTCAAATAGAATCCAACTTTGCAAATGACACTCTAAGGAAGTAATTGGTAGTTAACACCTGAAACAAACAAGATCGTATTTAAAAATTATTAGAACAACAACAACAAAAAAAAAGAAAACAGGCAATTAGAGTTTGAAGTCCAGATCATGGATAGAGCAGGCCGTCCTTGTATTTAAGAGGTCACCATGGAACAGCTCGGGAGGCAGCAGGAAATTGTGGCCAAACCTTGGAAGGGATCCCAGGGCCTCTGTGGGTGGGTGGGGGTCAGAGATTTCTGTGAAATGGGCTGGCAGGACCAAGGTGAACCCCTACTATAAGTCACAGATGTGACACCCTCGAGGCCTTGGAAATGGGTGCCTGCAGAAGGGGTGGCACTCTGGGAATGAGTCTGGGGACACCCTGGAATCTTTCCACCTGCTGCTTTCTCGTCCTTGCTGGGTTTCCCAGACCACCTGTGCTAGTGGAGCTGCGCAGGCTCTGTAAACCCTGCAGGACCCAGAAAGCTGCAGTCGCCTGTTACGGTGCCCACTGTCCACCGAATATCCCCTATGGCATTGATGTTACACATGGTGACAAAGGTCATGTCAGTGGTTACCTTTATGAGGAAGCATATCTCACAGATTACAGGTATTTTCAAGGGGGAACTTCACCTGTTGTCGCCAGAGCAGAGGCCAAGAGCCCAGCGCTCCCAGGCCCAGGGCAGCTGTGACCTGCAGCCAACGGACACGACCTCGGGCCACATCCATGTCCCCAACAGGCAGGAGAGAAGGAACGTGTTGTGTTGCCTTATTCTATCTTTTCACAAATGTTTTCATCTTGATAAATCTTAGACAAAAAGTGACAGGAGTCAGCAGTTCTACCGAGGCACGGCTGTGATGAGCCTTTGGGCTTCTGAGTTACTTTTGCTTGGAGTTGCCTGACTCTCATTAGGACGTCATGCTGCTTACTGTAATGGTGCCTCACGGCTGAGCAGACAGCCAGTGTGTCTTGATGTGCGGGAACACGGCATTATCATTTTACAGATGACAATGCTGTGACGGAACAAGATGTGATTTGCCTGAGGTCACAGACGGAACCGGAACTGCAGTCCCCAAAAGCGCACGTGCGCCTGTCAGGGAAGCCGTGTCCGTATTATGGAAAATGGGAGAACACACATTAGAGTTCTTTGAATTGATTCGAGAATCTATTCCAATGCCCGTGCCTAGTGACATCTGCAGCAACAGGAGACGACGCGTGACGAGCTGGGGATGTGAGGAGTCTGAGTCTCATTTTCCCCCCTGGCCTCTCGTTCCTCCCCTGTCAACATGCCTACTGGTTTTTCTGCTTCAGTCTAATCATCTCAAAATGTTCTTCATTTAGGAAAGAACTTAAAGTTTTAATGAGAAAAGAATTACACTGTTCATGCTTTAGAAAGTTTCCTTCGAAATGCAGCAAAACTCTGCAGTGTTGATATTTCAGAGAGTGCTGAGATTGTCTTCATATCAATCAAGTCCAGTTTCCAAGATTCAAAGGAGAGCAGAGTAGTATCAACACATTAAAACCTTACACGATTATGCTCAGCTGTTCGATATTCTGGCCTCCGCATCGCCCTACCCTAACACTCCCACTTCCCACAAAGACAATGTGTTACGTAAATGTCAGTTCCACAGGCCAACGTGCACCACTAAGTTCCAATTTCTATGTTTTTTCATACCTTGCCTCTAGTAGAAACAGCACTAAATTGTGTAAGGGCAAAAAAGGTCTCCATGGCAGGAAAAGGGCATCAGTCACGGTCACTAAGAATGGATTTTGCTGTGTGTGCTTTAGATGGTCCATGTATAAGAATTCCCTTATACTTAGATGATAACATTAAAACTTGTGATCTCATATAGGTTTAATATCACTCCTAAACAATTTCAGTAAAATAAGTTTTTTTTTTTTGTTTTCTTTTTTGTAGAGACAGGGTCTCACTTTATGTTAGAGTGCCGTGGCATCACACAGCTCACAGCAACCTCCAACTCCTGAGCTTACGTGATTCTCTTGCCTCAGCCTCCCGAGTAACTGGGACTACAGGCACCTGCCACAATGCCTGGCTATTTTCCTGTTTTTGCAGTTTGGTTGAGGCCGGGTTTGAACCCGCAACCTTTGGTATATGGGGCCAGCGCCCTACTCGATGAGCCACAGGCACTGTCCAGTAAATATAAGTATATTACATCCTTTTGTTTTCCAACTAGAAGCCAAAGCTGGTGAAATGAACAAATATAGCCCCTTTATCTGGTGTGCTTATGAGCATCCCCAAGATGATTTTGAAGGATTTGGGGGTGTCCTCATTACAAACAGAAAGCAAACAACAAAAAGTGGGCCAGTACAGATTAGAAATTACTCTCCACTCTGCTATAATCTAAGATTACTTTTACTCTACTGGTATTTCATCAAATGTTATTCTCACCCTAACAGATATATAGTGTTGAGATTATGGCCTGTGACATCTCAGAACTCAATGCCACGGCCACGGAGAAGTGAGAAAAACCAGTGGAAATTAGAGCACCGCCGTCCACAGCCACAGCGTGACTCCCTGCAACCTTCCCAGCCCCCAGGGCAAAGGACGTCTCCCTCAACTCGCGGTTCTGCGTGGGGAAGAGGAAAGCCGAGGATGAGGTAGCCGTTCCCACTTCACAGGTGATGAAAATTAGGTCTGGGGACATACCTTGCAAGTTGGTGTGAGGGAAGAAGATGGAGCAATGCAAAATGACACAGAGAAACCTTCAGTACTTAGCTCAGTTTTAATTTTCTACAACTATTTCTCTGCCAAAAATCTGTGCCCAATAATACTGTAACAAAGTAGCACATGCAGTGCTGCACATTTTTTCATTAATTTGAAACATGTTTGATTATTTAATAGTTTCATATTTACAGGGTACATGGGATGTATTAATAAAGGCATGCACGGTGAGTCAGTCAAATCTGGGTAACTGGGGCATCCAGCACCTCAGGCGTTTGTCATTTCTTTTTGTTAGGGACATTCCACTTCCACTCTTTTAGTTATTTTAAAATATACCTTAACGTGTTCTTACTTTGTCGTGCCATCAGATGTAGTTCATTCTGTCTAAGTAAATGTCTACACCCATTAACCGTCCCCTCTTTATCTCCCTCCCTCCTCCCAGGCTCTGTCACCGTGAGACCAGTTGTTTGGATGTTTAGCTGACACATGTGAGTGGGGATGCGAAAGATTTGTCTTTCTGTGCTTGTCTTTATTTCACAATGTTCTTCATTTCCCCCATTTTCCCTCATTTTTTGTGACTATATAATATTCCGTTGTGTATGTGCCCCACAATTTCTTTATCACTTATCTGCTGATGGTCACTTAGGCTGATTCCAAACCCTGGCTATTGTGAATCAGGCTGCAGAAAACATGGGGGTGCAGAGGCCTTTTCCTTACCCAGATTCCCCCTCCTTAGGAGACCCACCCAGTAGTGGCACTTGCAGTTTCCCAAAGACCTTCCATACTGTTCTCCACAGGGGTTGCACTGATTTACATTCCCACCAACAATGTAAGAAACATGGAATTTTTTTGAATTACAAAAGAGGAAGACAACTGTAAGGAAAATGATTAATTAGCTGCAAGTGCTCAGGTTCGTCTCTTTGAATGTAAGTGCCTGCTTCACCCTCTTTCCTCCAGCATCTCCAGCGCCGACCACAGAGCATCAACAGGAGCGTCAGCGGACGTGTACAAGGAGAGCTGTAAACAAAATGGAAAAGTTCGAGAATGAACTCTCATAACTCCACAATAGAGAGCTAATTAAAATGCCAGAAAAGTTCATAGAGTTCTCTCATGTGCACAAATGTTTAACAATGTTGTGTTTTACATTTATCACACTGAATTTTACGCAGCTGCTCTTAAAATTAAAATGAATAAAATCCAACATGGAAAGTGCTCTTAAAATCTTATCATCGTCAAATCCAATACATTAAAGAAAGAGCTCATTCTTTTCTATTTACCTTTGATCCTTTGCACACAAAGTTCAATAAATACTAAATTATTAATCATTTGAATGCATGGACTAGCCGCTGTGACATTCTGAGCTCCAGGGCCCGGGCCTGGCTCTGAATGCCGTAGCATGAGGGCCTCCATGGCCCTGCTCTGCTGGGATTCACCACCTTTGTACACAGGCACGCCCTGCTGTGTGCCCCTCTTTGGGGTTCATAGAAATGACTTTCCACTAAACTTGGGAAATTGCACACTTACTTTGCTGTTCTTCAGAATTCAAGGATTCACCTGTCCGTTTCCATGGAAACAACCAGGTTGTTGTTTTTGTAACAGAATGTTTTAGGCCTATTTTCTTCCCCTTAACACAACTACTGGAGAAACCTGGATGAGATTTATTGCTTTTAAACTGTAGAAATCACGCCTTTAAAGAAAAATTAAAAGCCTTTCCCTGTGAAGTTCAGGACGTTTAGTGATTTCTTGCCCACGATCTAAGTCATGACTTGTCAATGCTTTGAGACCTTGTCAGCAGTCATGTGTCACACTGAAGAGAAGCAGCAGATAGAGAAAACACGGATGGAAACACAACTAAAACTCATATTACAGGGCTGATTTTCTCCTCAGGAATTCGGCCAGTGATAAAACTGTCTTCTTGCAGTGGCCACTGGCTACTGATCTATTTTTAACGTTACAGCTGTAGCCCAAGCAAACAATGCCATATACTTGTTTGTTTGGCTGAACATAATATATTAAATTCTTGACATTTTAATAATTACATTATTGAAAATCTCTAAACGATTCCAAAGAAAGCAGTTTCTCTAAGCAGGTTGGGGTGACTCTGTATTTACTTACCACATATGTGATAAGTACTTTTACAAGACACTCAGAAAACAAGCTTCAGACCAGATGGGAAAGCCTCTGTGGGATTGAGCTGGGAACGGAGGGGGTAACAGCACGGTCACCGTGTGTGACAGAACAGTGGATGGACAGGCAGCTCTGGTCACTGCTGGCTGCTGCGAGGGGTGCCCGGGGTGGGGCCGGGCAGGGGCTTTGCCCTTGTCCTGTGGCCTGGGCCTTCCTGTCTGGGATGAAGAGGCTGAGCTGAAACACACGTGCTGGAGGAAGGAGGTGACGTCCCCCCGCAGGGTCCTAGGGCACAGGGGACGGGGACGCAGCCTCGGCAAGGAGGAGCCCAGGGTCTGGAGAGGACCCAGGCTGGCTGAGCAACACAGCCTGTAAGAGCCCGGTCCATGGGGAACAAGAAAGGTGGGGAGAGGCCACATTGCAGGGTCTTAAAACTTTTAAGCTGTTTGGCAGTTTCTCTAAGGATAGTGGAAAGTCCTTGGGTCTCTGAGAACGCCTAAGAGGATGAACGTCTAAGGGGTTTGCTACAAAAAATATCTGAATGCTGGGGAAGACGGGGCTCCAGGGACACAGAGACCAGCCTGAGCTTGGACCCTGAGGATGGGACTTGACCTTGGGGAGGAAAGAGAAGCCCAGGGACCCTGCACCAACGACAGGGAAACATTGATTGCGGGCGTGGGGATCACCGATTCAGGCGTGCTGACCCCAGCCACCGTGTCCTGGTCTCCACCTGAGGGCAGGCGCCCCGGGAGAGGGAAGCTCTGTGTGCTCTTGGACACTGGCCCTGTGCTCTGGCCAGTGCGCAGGGCCAGCCCGAGTTTGGCGTGTGGGACGTGCAGCAAGGCGCCGCCAGGCAGGAGGCGGAACAGTGCCAAGTGTGCAGGAGAAGCCGCAGGAAAACCACCCCGCTCGCTAGGGAAAGTGACTGAAAACCAGTTCTGATTCTAAGGAAGAACCTGTCCAGGCAGAATGCCGCACTAAATGGCTTTGCAGAGAAAATTAATGGGAACTTTTTATAGATGAGTGTGAGCTTCCCAGAATGCTGGCCGGCCACTCGGAAGCTCTGTAATTTCTCCAATGACAGAAGTGGGAAATATTAACAGGGAAGTCTCTCAGGAGTTTTCTATTTGTATCTGTCCTTGAGGAAGATACTTCAATACTGAAGAGAGTTTATTATTAAATTATATCTATAATTTTCAAAAGTTAAGTTATACTCCGTAACTACAATAGGGAGCGTTGCAGATTGACCATGGTACTGATGTGTCCCTGGCCTGTGGCAGCTGGGGCAGGACCCGTCCCGGCTGGAACCACCGTCCCCCCGCGGAGGCCACTGAGGCTCACACACGTTACTGTTGCACTAAAATGTTCCCCATGTTCTTGTCCCAGCTGCTCGGGAACAAACCCCCGGACACCTGTTCTCAGGTCACTTGCGATGACCTGGTGGGGAGGAGCATTTTCACACAGGAGAAGATTTGAGGAGGTTTGATGGTTCTGCAGGTTTTTACTGGGTGTCCGGTCTCTCGCGGAGCTGTAAACACGGGGCGTTGAGACCCCCTTTTTGCTTTTGCCAAGTGTTGGCAGCACTTGAAAAACTTCCCCCAATTTATAGGTAGCCTGTACCTTAGAAAATACAGGGAAAGGCTGAAAACAGTCCTCTACCCCGGGACGAGACCAGGACAACAATCTTTCCTAAGTGAGGACAGACGACAGTGCTTTCTGAAGACTCTCACGGTAAAAATAACAGGACCCGCGGGAAGAGGGTGGGGCCTTTGCGCTCAGAGCCTACAGGACTTAGTTCCTGTCCCCAGGATGGTGACACTCACCAGCCTGCCACGGATGAAAGTGAGGTGCACACAGCCCCGGGGAGCAGCTCCCAGGTGAGGCCAGAGCTGAGCCCCCTGAGAGGCTCGATGCCGCGGAGGGAGGTGGCTGCACACTCCCACTCTGACACGTGTGGCCCATGAACCACGGTGTCATGGGCAGCCAAGCCCTGGACACGGGACTTGCTGACGGGCCGCGGTCGGCCCGGGCTCCCGGCTGGGATGTGCCCTGTCCTCTAACACACAGGTGGGCGCTTCTTCACTTTCCGGCAGTCACGCTAGTCCCAGCTTGCTTCTCACTGCTCACGGACAAAGACTATTGCCCTGGGGCCACTGCCTATTTCCTATTTCTCTTTATAAACCTCTCAGGACCAAACACATCAACTCCATGGCCCAGAACACCCAGTGTTTCCACATCCAGTGTTTC
This sequence comes from Arctocebus calabarensis, assembly GCA_963573935.1. NCBI lineage: Eukaryota > Metazoa > Chordata > Mammalia > Primates > Lorisidae > Arctocebus > Arctocebus calabarensis. The sequence goes on from CAUYON010046734.1 coordinate 8,431, forward strand.
CCTTGATGGTATATTCAGTACTGCTATACTTGGTGAGAAGTCTTCAAAGGAACCATTAAAAATAACAAGTAAATGTATTTATCATTAAAACTTAATTGCTGGTTACGAGAAAGCAATATCCTTTCTACAACCCTATAAATGAAAATCATTCCTTGTGGGTACAAGGATTGTTGTGCAAACTATGAAGGAATATGTACAAGCCAGACATAAGCACCCTCACTGGTGAGAAAACCAAGCTCGGAGCACGGCCACGGGTGGGAGACCAAAGGTCAGTGTCAGGCTGTCTGCTGAAAAGAACCAAGCCAGGAAAGGTAGAGAAATATCTAATATTTTAAACGTGTCTGATGAAGGAGAACAGAATGCAGCATACTCTTTATTTATTTATTTGTTTGTTTATTTATTTATTTTTGAGACAGAGCTTCAAGTTGTCACCTTGGATAGAGTGCTATGGCATCACAGCGCACAGCAACCTCCAATTCCTGGGCTCAAGCGAGTCTCCCAAGTAGCTGGGACTACAGGCGCCTGCCACAACGCCCGGCCATCATTATTTACGTTACATAAAACGTAATGAGAAGAAATTTGATCTCAAATTCTTCTTGCAGTTAGGATCTAAATACCATATATCCCTTTTTAAAATTATTTCTTATTAAATCATAATTTTGTACATTGACGCATTTATGGGGTTCAGAGTACTGCTTAGATATGCAATGTGAAATGCTTACATTGAACTAACACATCCATCACAATTATACTCATTTCTAAGTAGTTTTGGAATGTCATGATGCAATGGTAAATACCATACATCCCAATCTTCACTTGTCACCTTAACTGATGATTTTACCTGTGATAGTTAAATTAATTTTGTTCCATGTAGCTATATCCAGTATTTCCCTGGATGAGCTATTCAGCCCTGCTGTATTTGATGAGAAAATATTGAAAGAATAATTTCCATGGAGTGGTAACATCTTCACTTCAGAATTGCAACAGTGACAAAAATGTAACAGTTTGAGATGTGACACAATGATTACTCTTTGTTCAATAAAATAAATATCATGGTAATGGTAATACTTATTAGAAAAACTAATTGCGATTAAATACAGCTTAAAATTTTATGCTGATAAAGGGGACTTATTCTTGTAGCTATTATTGAAAGAATACTTTAATTTTTACTTAAGTTGATTTAAAATAGTCGTCTACATTCAGAAACAAATCCTATTTCCTCCTATAATACTGCTGCTACTTTCAACCAATGAATCACCAGCATTTATCAACTTTTTCACGAGTGTCCCCCACCGTCCCAAACAAGTCCCTGCAATTGCCCCAGGTCCACTCCTTCAGCAGAAAAATACTGATTCCCTGTGAACAGGGTGTCCTGGGGATGGGCGTCCATCACTGCCCCCTGCAGCTCATTCTTGGGGAAATTTCTAGGCGTTACCTAACCTGGGCTTCCCCATCAATTATTTCCTCCCGAATGGCCCCAGCACCTGTGAATGGGCTGCAGGTTTCATAATTTAGTGTATTAATGGTTTTCTTCCTTTGTCTTTAGAAACTTCTTGGCCTGATATCTAACTTCATCTGGCAGAGGCTGCATTTTAATATATGCTTGATATATATTACCACTTCATGGTTATTATTGTAAGAATCATCCTTTGCATCAAAACACTTCATCTAATTAAGTTTTTCTGACCTAAATCTAGAAGTCCAGCATTAATAAGAAATGGCCTATTTTAATTTATAACACTTTTTATTTTTTTCCCAAAAATTCATTCAGTTCTTTTCTAAGTATCAATTTCTTCTAAATGATGTTGTGTTCATTTTTGCTTTTGGTAGAGGAAATGTGAATGCTTAATATCAAATAAAAGAAAATTGCTTAGATTTAATATTACTTAAAATGTTAGTTAGCTTTTCTAGTAATTGTCTAGGTAGCAAGATGCCTTTAAATTTTTTACTGTGGCCTCGAAAGCTCACACTAAACTTTTGTCAGAGTCCTATTTAGAGGGTTTTTTCCTTACAAAACTGTACGGTAAGCTTATGTGATCACAGGAGCAGACACAGCCTTACCTTTTGAGAGTAGCATCTTTATATGGGAAACGGCTGGGATATGGTGGGGTGTGTGTGCCAGGGTGAGACAATTTGTTACTTTGCCGTGCTGTTTATAAATGAGCCACTGAAGTCTATGATGTGCTTCTAACTATGTCTTTTCCTCCTATTTATTAATAACTTTGTTAGTCAGGATCTTTTGCTTAATTGCTTAAATGTACTATTTCAATGTGTCCACTCTAAGGACACATCTTTCCATTCATCACGGTGTCCCTAACAAAGAACACTTGTGAGGCCAGGTGTGGCTGCTCATGCCCATAATCCCATATTGTGGGAGGCCAAGGTGGGAGGATTGCATGTGGCCAGGGGTTGAGGCCAGTAGTTCAAGTCCATCCTGGGCAACATATCACGACCCCAAGTCAACAAAAAATATAAAATTAGCCGAGCATGGTGGCACTTCCCTATTGTCCCAGCTACACAGGAGGCTGACGTGGGGGGATTGCTGGAGCTGGGAAGTTGGGGTACAATGAGCTGCGGTTGCATTACCGTAATCTAGCCTGGGCGACAAAGAGACCTGTCTCTTCAACGAAAGTTGCAGGCATTCCGTAAGGCCTACCACTTGGAGCAGACAAGCAATTCCTCCTGCAAATAACCTGTCTCACTGAACAAGCTTTCTTGGCATTTCCAGGTTGGTTTCCTCCATGTTCACCCCACTTCAGTGGGTAGAAGACTCGTTCCCAGGCCCCCGTCCAGCCGCTTCTCCTGTTTGTCGTGATGAAAAGTACGGGGTATCAGAAAGCGGCTGTTGACAGAGGTGACTGCGAGGCTGTTGAGTTCGTCTCTTTGTCCCTGGTAACAGCATCAGGAGATGATGGTCGCTCTTCCTCTGGGCGCTCTGTCCAAGTACTTTTTCTGAAACTTGGTGTGGCAGGAAAGTGCGGACAGAGAGACAAAGTTAAAAAAAATGCGTCTGTGAGTTCCCAGTCATTGCCTTTAATCAAACAGATTGAAATCTCCACGCATGATTCTTAATTAAAGAACAAGGCTGTTCCAGTTTGTCTGGGGCACGGTGGGGGATGTCATTTGTCCTAGAAGCACAAATGGAGATGGCTTTGGTTTACTCTCAGCGAATTGCTGCAGTAAGCCCTGGCCATGGACACTTACTTACTGCACCTTTGAAATGACTCTTTGTGATTAGGAATGTGCTGCGTTTACTCTTTGGAATGGCTGTGGCGATCCACCTGCGGGGCAAGGCTCAATTCTCCCCATCCACATCTGGGATGTTTTTCAGCATGTTTGACTTTTGACTGCTCCAATTTTTACTCCGTATTCAAAACAGGTTTTGTCTATTATTTAGTATTTACAGGCAATCTTAAAAAGAAAATTGCTAATTATGATGTGCCCGCTACTTCCAGGCACTTTCTACACAGCCTTATTTGAGATTTAAATGGTGTTCATCAGTTGATATATTATTACCATTTTACAGGGGACCCAGGTGAGAAACAAAATGATTCTATTTGTATCATTCAGGCAATGAATGTAGCAGAGAACACACTTTGCCAGGTGGTCTGTCTCTGTCCTTCAGGAGAAGCACTTAGTCACAGCCAGACTCTGTGCTTTGTCTTTCTTTGGCCTCTGGACCAAACAGGATGCAGGGCCCGTGGCCAGTTCTCCAGGGGCTGGACACATGGCCTCACACACCACCATGCTCAGGGGCCGCCAACCTGTCCACCATGGCAGCAAGGATGCTGGGAGAAGGACACTCAGGCTGCAGGGTCATGTGCCCTGTTCCCACTGGGGTGCGATGGCTTTTACTTAGTAAGAAGATGGGCATTGAATGCTTTTGTCTCTGCAATGCACACAAAGACACAAATTGGAAGAAGACAAACCCAAAGACCGGAGTTGTTGTGATGATGTGAATTGGTTGCTATCTGTGTCAGAGCAGTATTTCTACTACAGCAGCAGAAAGCAGAGATTCCTGGGCGGGAAGCATGTCAAAGGGCAGGTCAGCCCCCGGGTCTCTGCCCCTCTGTCGACCTAAAGGGCCCCTGGATAACCCGGGGTCATCTCCACTCACCCTCAGCTGGAAGCAGCCCCAACTCTGGGGATTAGCAGGTGGGTGTCCCTGGCTGGGGGATGGGGCACTGTGCTAGGGGTCTCTCTGTTGGACCTGATGGTCAGAAAGTCCGGAGGGGCCAGAGCGTACCCAGGATTCCCTGTAAATGGGGTACATGCTCACCATTACATGACTTTCACCCCCAGAAATCACTGGAAGAGAGGAGAGAGAGGTGCCCTATGGGAAAGGCTGCAAGCCAGGGGAGTCTGCAGGGACCCAGGGGGTCAGGGAGACTCTGTGAGCAGGTGGGGCCGCTCCAGAGAGACCCGGGGGCCTCCGGCCATGAGGAAGCATCGTCTGCAGGAACCCAGCAGGGTCAGACAGACTCTGTGAGCAGGTGGGGCCGCTCTAGAGAGGCTTGGAGGTCTCCGACCATGAGGAAGCATTGTCCATAGGGACAAGGGGGTCAGGCAGACTCTGTGAGCAGGTGGGGCCGCTCCAGAGAGGCTCGGAGGCCTCAGGCCATGAGGAAGCATTGTCCATAGGGACAAGGGGGGCAGGCAGACTCTGTGAGCAGGTGGGGCCGCTCCAGAGAGGCTCGGAGGCCTCAGGCCATGAGGAAGCATCGTCTGCAGGGACCCAGGGGTTCAGGCAGACTCTGTGAGCAGGTGGGGCCGCTCTAGACAGGCTTGGAGGCCTCCGACCACGAGGAAGCATCGTCTGCAGGAACCCAGAGGGGTCAGACAGACTCTGTGAGCAGGTGGGGCCGCTCCACAGAGGCTCGGAGGCCTCAGGCCATGAGGAAGCATCGTCTGCAGGAACCCAGGGGGGTCAGACAGACTCTATAAACAAGGTGTTGCGGCTCCAGAGAGGCTCGGAGGCCTCAGGCCATGAGAAAGCATTGTCTACAGGGACCCAGGGGGGTCAGACAGACTCTGTGAGCAGGTGGGGCCGCTCCAGAGAGGCTCGGGGGCCTTGGGCCATGAGGAAGCATCGTCTATAAACCCTGGCAACTTGGGGACACTCTTGTCACCCTCGTTCTGAGGAGGAAGAAGCAATCACTCGCCCTCACATCTGCTTTTCTCCTGCGGGAAGTCGGAATCTGGGGAGCTTTCCTCACAACAGAATAGTGTTCTGGGGCAATAATCAGAACATAAGTTTGTACACTGCTATTTGGACCAGACAGTTCATTTAGGGTCTGTCCTGAGTGCCAGGACCACTTGCCTGCACATCCCGGCCAATACCTGTGCGTGTGCTCGAAGGGACCGGTGACACATGGGCTGGCAGGGAGGGCCACCACAGTCTCTTGAGGGGAGGCCTGCCAGGCAGCTGCTCCCGCCTGTCTTGGGGCCCCCAGAGGAGAGTCCCAGAGCTCCTCACTGAATGTGGGCACATCACAAACCATGGAGTCCCAGGTCTGGGTCACCCCAAGAGGCGCCTGTCCAGAGGCCCTGGGAGGAGCACGGTGATCCCACATCAGGCCACGCTGTGGAATAGGAACCGGCCTGTGAGGTGTGGGCAGAGATCAGTTTGGGAGCTTCAGGGAGGGGCTGAAACTAAACTACAAGAAGCTGAACCTGCTTCCTCCTCTGACACTTTCACATCGGTGTGTGACCCCTGGAGAGGCTGCCTGTCACAGGCTCCCATCCTGGGATGTGGCCAGCTCACCTGAGCATGAAAGACAGAAAGGGACACACAGGGAACCGAGAGGAAACCTTGTTCGATGCTGCTCCAGGGACCTGCCATTTGTCTTCCAGGGAAAGTACGTCCACGGGTGGGACCACGTGGGCAAGTCGGTCAGCGCACAGCTGTTTGGACGATGCTCCCGTTACTTGTTATCGGGCACCCACCCAAATGACATCCACATTTGCTGAAAATCATTCCAGAAATGTTATTATGTTCTACAGATATAATGTATCGATACCTAAGACATAATCAAAAGTTATTCTCTTAAAAGTAGCCATGAGTTACGGCTCTTCATCTTAAATATTCATGAGATAAATAATTTTCTTTGAAACCATAAATTGCTTTGAAAATAAATATAAAACCAATTATGTAAGCCATGTATCTTGATAAAGGGAGAATCAGAGCAGTTATCAAAGTTTATTACCTTTAAAGTTGTAAGTCGAGTTGGTTTACTTGAGCTCTACCAAGAAATAGATGTTACCAAATTTTTAAAAAGAATAGCAATTGTTTCAACACATACAGTGATAAGAATGTGAAAATCCATCCTACTTATAAAACTAGTGAAGTCTAAGTTCTGAGAAGACCAACAGAAATCACAGACAGGCCTGCAGCAATTATAAATAAGACGTTCAATGAACTGAATGATAGATTAGAATAATAAACTTTACCCTCAGGAATGTCAGATTAATAATAGTCTAATAGGTTATATCTCTTGACCGAAAAGAATGTCCACATCTGCAGTCAATAAAAAAAAGACATTTGATGAAATTCTGCATTATTGCGAAGTTAAGTCTATAGTGTAGTGATAAAGAATTATTCTTGGCTCGTCACCTGTAACTTAGTGGTTAGGGCACTGGCCACATACACGGGGGCTGGTAGGTTCAAACCTGGCCCAGGCCCACTAAAACAACAATAACAACCTCAACAAAGAAATAGCCAGGTGTTGTGGCAGGTGCCTGCAGTCCTGTACCTCTTGCCTCAGGGTGAGGCAAGAGAATCGCTACAACCCAAGAGTTGGAGGTTGCTGTGAGCTGTGACACCACCAGCACTCTACCGAGGGTGACATAGTGAGACTCTGTCTCAAAAAAAAAAAAAGAATAATTCTTTCATAATCAAAGATACTCATTATAAACTAACTTGCAGTAATACTTATAATAAAATAATTCATTTTATTTAAGCAAACATTGAAACTATGCTTTATAAGATGTAGATAATGAGATTATTATTGATAAGCCCATGACTGAACTCACTTCTGCTCCTTTTCCCTTTTTTATTTTACTTCACACCACTGGAATCACATCATATATACAAGCCTGTACTTTTGCTTCACTTAAGAATGTAGCATGAGCATTTTCTAGGCGATAAAATATCCATACAAACGTCAGTTTAACGGCTTTAATGGGTGCATAATGTCCCTGTCTTGTTCCACTGAGTGGATGTGAATATTATCACCTCCAATTTCCTGATGCGGCATCTCAGGAGGTCAGCTGGCCTGCCAGTGGTTGCCCAGCTGCCACCTCACTGCCCCGGGGTCAGCCTCCCTGGGCTTGGGCGCTCTCTGGCCCCTCCTCCATCCCTCAGAGCAGCCATCAGAAGGAAGACACAGCTGGAACCTTCTCTTAATAATATCCCCGTGCTATGGCATTTTAGGAGTAAATCAACTTGGACTTGGAAAGCTCCTATGTTGCTATTGTCTTTCCAGAGGAAGAACAATATCGAGCTCTTCCTAGACGATTGATGAACCGCTCATCCTGGCCTCCGCCCACAGCCCAGAGGTTACAGTTAGATGAGATGAGCAAGCCAATTATCAATTAAAACCCAGCAAAATCATCCTCCGTTGTGAGCGGCTGCCAGGCCTCACAGCACATGATTTGTTTATGTATTTTACCTCCTTTGTACAGGAAGTGCTTGGTGCAGTTGCCGCAGAAACCCTGATAACTACTCATGTCTACTTCAGGTGTCTGTAAACAGATCCTGAAGCCCTGTCTTGCAGCAGTGAGGGCTCTTTCCTTTTTTTGGTTTTCCCCGTATGTTGACGCACCCTGCGGTTGTGCAGCCCCATCAAGGGCTTTCTATGAGGAAGAGCCTGGCAGCGTCACTGTTCCCTGCACCTGGTCGCTCTGCTGGCCAGAACCCCGCATCCTCCCGGCCTCCTGCGTCCACCTCACAGAGAAGGGCCCGGAGGGAGCCCAGAGGGCCCTCGGGCAGCAGTGCAGGACGTACTGGGGAACCACCTGGCTTGGCCAGATAATGACTTAAAGGCACAACTGATGCTACTAATGAGGAGTAGTAGCTAGTCTATGTTCATTGTGGATTATGTCCAGGCTATTTACATCTCTGATCACCACAAAACCTTGCAAGGCAAGTTTATTGCAGCATTTCTATTTTACCAATGAGGGGGCAAGGGCAGGAGATTTTGTGACCTGCCTGAGGTTTCAATGGTGCAAAAGTGAGTCAAACCAGGTGAGTCTGGTGCCAAACCCATGTTCCTAAAGGTGGTAATCTATGGCCTCTTGTAACCAATTTCTCTGCAAAATGTTCTATTAGAAAGGAAAATATAAAATGAGACAAAGGCGTTTTCAATATTCCTTAATAAAATCTAAAAGAAAAGAAAACCTTCAAATCGCCGGTTTGTAACCGCAGCTGAAATAAGTACCTTTCAATCATCAAGAAAGACCCCAGGTTCTAGCCTTTAAGGAAATGCAGACTCTGCTCTGGGACTTTTCACCTGCCCTGCAGGAAGAAGCATGCTCCAGACAGCCAGCAGGGGGCAGCACCACCACGCGCTGGGAGGTGTGCGCGTGCTGCAGGACGCTCGCCAGGCGCAGAGAGCTGGAAAAAAAGAATGGGAATTTGCAAAACAAGCAGAGAGAGAGAGCAAGAGAGCGAGGTGGCACACACAGAGATACAGATAAAAGCAGATTGAGTCTACGGTACGTAGGTGAGCAGGTAGGAAGACAGAATAGTAAGGTGGGAGGGTGGTTCAATTAGGGTAGTATTTTAAGACTTTAGACATAGTAATTTAAGTCGATATTTTAAATAAACATGACACTTATGAGTTAAATTGCAAGGTTGATTTTTACCACGTCACCTTTTCCTACCTGCGCAGCAGAGTGTGCAAGACAGCGCAGTGAGGAAGGTGATGTGTGTGCTCAGCCCCTGTCCACACCGGGGCTCACACCAGAGAGGACAGCAGGTGGAGGGGACAGCAGGTGGAGGGGACAGCAGGCAGAGGGGACAGCAGGTGCATGGGACAGCAGGTGGAGGGGACAGCAGCTGGAGAGGACAGCAGCTGGAGGGGACAGCAGGTGGAGGGGACAGCAGGTGGAGGGGACAGCAGGTGGAGGGGACAGCAGGCGGAGGGGACAGCAGCTGGAGAGGACAGCAGGTGGAGGGGACAGCAGGTGGAGGGGACAGCAGATGGAGGACACAGTAGGCGGAGGGGACAGCAGGTGGAGGGGACAGCAGGTGCAGGGGACAGCAGGTGCAGGGGACAGCAGGTGGAGGGGACAGCAGGTGCAGGGAACAGCAGGTGGATGGGACAGCAGGTGGAGGGGACAGTAGGTGGATGGGACAGCAGGTGGAGGGGACAGCAGGTGCAGGGGACAGCAGGCGGAGGGGACAGCAGCTGGAGAGGACAGCAGGTGGAGGGGACAGCAGGCAGAGGGGACAGCAGGTGGAGGGGACAGCAGGTGCAGGGGACAGCAGGTGGAGGGGACAGCAGGTGGATGGGACAGCAGGTGGAGGGGACAGTAGGTGGATGGGACAGCAGGTGCAGGGGACAGCAGGTGCAGGTGACAGCAGGTGGAGAGGACAGAAGGATAGGGGACAGCAGGTGCAGGGGACAGCAGGTGGAGGGGACAGCAGGTGGATGGGACAGCAGGTGGAGGGGACAGTAGGTGGAGGGGACAGCAGGTGCAGGGGACAGCAGGTGGAGAGGACAGAAGGATAGGGGACAGCAGGTGCAGAAGAGCCCTGGGAGGCCTGCGTGTGCTGGGCTGCCTGCCTCGCCTTGAACAAGGGGCATTTCCCAGACAGGCAGGGAAGGCCCTGTCTGGCAGCACCAGTGCTTCCTGCCTGCTGACTGACGCAGCCTTCTGCATTAGCACTTTCCATGGAGAGCCCTATGCCCCTCGGGCCCACGAAAGGCTCATTTGACGCGGGGGGTCGGCCTGGAGCTCTGGACCTGATGCGCCCCCAAGCTGCCCGGAAATGGGAGCAGGAGCAGGAGATAAGCAGGCTGGCCCCGGGCTGGGATAGTGCACAGCCCCTGGTCACTCAGAATCCCTGAGGACAGGAATAGAGGAGGCAGAGAGAAAGGTGAAGGTAAAGGAAGTAGGCTCTGCCAGAAACAAAATCCGGTGGGGGGGGGGGGTTGTTTTCGTTTTTGTTTTTATCTCTTGAGACAGAGTCTCACTTTGTCACCCTCGATAGAGTGCCATGGCATCACAGGTCCCAGCAATCTCCAACTCCTGGGCTCAGGAGATTCTCTTGCCTCAGCCTCCCGAGTAGCTGAGACTACAGGCACCTGCCACAATGCCCAGTTATTTTATTTTTATTTTTTTAGAGACGGGGTCTTGCTCTTGCTCAGGCTGGTCTCAAACCATTGAGCACAAACAATCCACCTGCCTCAGCCTCCCAGAGTGCTAGGATTACAGGCGGGCGCCACCACACCTGGTTGCAGTCATTCCTAAGTGATACTTTTGTTGATTCTAACATTATAGGCATCCAATTACTTCCCCTTGCATTTGTCTAGTCCAGTGATTTTCAACTAGTGTGCTGTGAAAATTTTTAAACATCATAAATTAAATTATTTTTGAAAGAATTTCAAAGCATAGTTGGTTGGTTTTTTGTTTCTTTGCTTTTTGAGATAGTCTCACTATGTTGCCCTTGGTAGAGTGTGGTGGCATCACAGCTCACAGCAACCTCAAACTCTTGGATTTAAGGGATTTTCTTGCCTCAGCTTCCCAAGCAGCTGGGACTACAAGCACCTGCCACAACACCCAGCTATTTTTTAGAGACGAGTTCTTGCTCTGGCTCAGGCTGCTCAGAAACCTGTGACTTCAGGTGATCCACTCGTCCCGGCCTCCCAGAGTGCTGGGATTATTGGCATGAGACAACAAAATTCAATTGAATTCAATAAAATTCAATGTGACACGTATTTCCTGAGGAATTTCTACAGCCCAGCTGCACTCAGGATACGGGAATAAGGCAGCCGTCAGAGCCCAAGGCCATGTCCCTTCTGACAGAGGGGGCCACGCGTGTGGGTGTGTGAGAAATAGCCGTAACTGCTGTAAGGAGAAGATCACTGCACAGACCCCGAAGCTGACCATGTGCTCAGCCAGCAGGTGCTAAAAAGCGTGTCACTGTATTGTAATAATGTGCAGGAGCCTGACCTCTCTGCCCAGGGCTAGCAGGCAGATGAAGGGACACCAAGCAAGATGCAGTGACAGGAAGGAGTGTGGCTGAGACCCAGGCTGCTGAGACCTACAGCCTGCCCCGCAGTCAGTCAACTTGATTCAAGAGTTTATTGTTTAAATGTTCTACCCCTCCAATTACTCAAGGACAACCTACATCCAGCACAAGGGATAGTGTACGCAAATTCAAAATAGAGACGTTCTAGTGTAACATGAGTACCCGTGACCTGAAAATTAACTAAACATCGAATAGTAAGTAGAAATAAATATTAATGCTATGATTATAAAACAAAAAACATAATTATATTCACCACGAGGAGAGTATAGCGACTTGATAGTTGTAACTTGGAGTCCAAATTCCAATTTACCCTGACAAGTGTAAGAATCTGTAGAGGGTGGGAGCGGTTGGACTTTGCTTCCTGGCAGAGAGTCCTGAGGATCTGGACGTGCAGACATCTGTCCCAGCCTTGAAGAAACCAGCTGGCGATACAGAGGGGGCAGTGCGGCCGACCCACCACCCAGCTTTCAAGCTGGTTACCGTGCTCCAGAGGGAAGGGCTAGCAGACCTGTGACCTCACTTCCCCTGCTGCAAGCCTACAGGTAAGGGTGTCTGAGCCTGGGGTGGGGGGTTACTTCTTGATTTGGGAAATTTAGGGATATTTAATGTCTAGGGGTTCTTTTGTTTGTTTGTTTTTTGAGACAGTCTCACTTTGTTGCCCTTGGTAGAGTGCTGTGGAGTCACTCCTCACAGCAACCTCAAACTCTTGGGCTTAAGCGATTCTCTTGCCTCACCCTCCCAAGTAGCTGGGCACCTGCCACCACGCCTGGCTACATTTTTGTTGTGGTTATCATTTTTTAATATCTGGTATTTTTTGAATGCTGTTGAGATTGTTGAAAATTCGAGGGTGAAGTAAAAGCTCTTATTTTGTGGCAATAACACAGATGAAAGTGGTGAAGTGCAGTTGCACAGGAAAAGGCATTCTTGCTAAAATGGCAGCATGTGTCTCAGAATTTTACTTAAAATTGTTGAAAAACACACAATTTTAATTGTATCCAAACAAGGTGCAATAGTCTAGCAGTTAATCTAGAAGCTGTGGTTGTCAAAATTAATACCACAATATTTTTGTGACAAAGCTGATGTCTTTAGAAAAATAATGGTCTGCATGAAAGTTGTGCTTTCTCGCTTTTCCCATCATCACACAAATTTTAGAGATGTTTGAGCTTTTAAAGCTAGTTGGTAAACCAACCTACTTGTCCTACAATGATTTTGGACATTTTTGTAAAGGCGTACTCCAAAGGTAGCCATTGTTTTGTTCAGTTAGTGGGCAGCCTTTAGCCAAATATTCAAGAAATAATATGCCAAAAATTTCCTCTATGGCAACTGGACCACAATGACATGCCTTCTTGCCGTAACAATGGAGAAGAAACTGGATGATGACAACATAGACCCTGGAGAAGATTTAATTTTGAAATTCTATAATTGTGCTTTAGGATAAACCAACACAGATAATTTGCTAGTGCTCCCATTTTTTTAAGTAGAAAAATCAAATCTGGTACATATCTATTCTGTACTAAATGAGATAAAACTGAGAGGGACTATGACTTTGCAGTATCTAAATATTTAATGAAGTATTCAAAAATTATACCTAGAGACATATTTGATGCACTTTGCCTTAAAAAATGAGTAGCAAACAAATTAGCCCAAATATTTGACCACCAAATACTCAATATTTTATTCTGAAAAAGCATGCGTTTGAAGGCCATGAGTGGTGGCTCAAGCCTGTAATCCCAGCCTCCCGGGAGCCCGAGGTGGGTGGATTCCCTGAGCTCAGGAGATCAAGACCACTCTGAGCAAAAGCAAGACCCCACGTCTAAAAATCGCTGGATGTTGTTGTGGGCACCTACAGTCCCAGCTATTTGGGAGGCTGCGGCAAGAGGATCACTGAGAGCAAAGTTTGAGGTTCCTCTGAGCTATGATACCATGGCTCTACCCAGAACAACAAAGGGAGACTCTGTCTCAAAAAAAAAAAAAAAAAAAGAGTACAGGATTGGGCGGTGCCTGTGGCTCAAAGGAGTAGGGCACCAGCCCCATATGCCGGAGGTGGTGGGTTCAAATCCAGCCCTGGCCAAAAAAAATAAAAAATAAAAAAATTGCAGGATTGTAAAAGGTCCTCCTTCAGCCATTTAAGTACATGTGGTACCTGGGCACCTACAGTGCAGATTTTTTTTTTTAACTATAGTTGATTGAAAGTGTTTAAAATGTAAAAATTTTATAAGTGTAATACACAACATTGAAAAGGAATGCAGATTATTTTTTAATTATTTAAAAATTTAAAATAATTATTTCTTAAAATACTAAAAATTTGTATTAGAACAGAATCAATAATGGTTTTTGTTTGTTTGTTTTTTGTTTTTGTTTTTTTGAGACAGAGCCTCAAGCTGTCACCCTGGGTAGAGTGCCATGGCATCACAGCTCACAGCAACCTCCAATTCCTGGGCTCAAGTGAGTCTCCTTCCTCCATGTCCCAGGTAGCTGGGACTACAGGCGCCCGCCACAATGCCCGGCCACTTTTTGGCGGCAGCCGTCATTGTTGTTTGGCGGGTCCAGGCTGGATTCGAACCTGCCAGTTCAGGTGTACATGGCTGGTGCCTTAGTCTGTTGAGCCACAGGCATCGAGACTCAATAATGTTTTTTTAACTGAAGTGAATATGTAACAAGAATACAATTTTGCTTAAGTGTTTGATATTCAGATACTATAAAGAAACATTTTTTTGTCTTAATTTACATGAATACATATTTCTAACAAATATTTTAAGTCATATGATTTTAATTACTTTAGCACTTATTTTTAACTCTTATTTTGGGTACCCCACTTTGTAGCCCTCATAAACTACACCGTCATCATGGTTTCAGGGCACCAGGCCAGCAGCAAACTCATGGAGTTCCTGGCTTTCTACACTTGCCATGACCCCCGTGCCACAAGAAACTCACAGGTTGAGCCGTGACAGGCCTGAGGCCCCATCTGGACATTGGGATATACATATTTTCCCTGTTCTTTCCACTAAGCACATCTAGTAACCTTGAATGTGCATGTTAAAAAAGCATAAAAAGACATAGAAGGCTGGCTGGTGACTTCAGGGCCCAAGAATGGCATGAAGGAGAGTCCCTGGACCTTCTCACACTCAGAGTGGAAGATGTCAGAAGCCCGAAATGCCAGCAGGCACGAAGAAAGCCCTGGTGGGAAAGAAGCAGGTCCCTGAGGCTGGTAGACACTGGCCACTGCCTGAGGCCCACACGGGCACAGAGCTGCCCTCCCTCCCCCCCACACCACAGCTGAGAGGGAATTCACAGAAAGGAGACCCCCAAAACAGAGGGTTCACATGAGGAAGGTCAGACCCAGAGTCTAACGGCATAGCACCAAAATGTGCGGCTTTCCATAGAAAGCCACTTGTCACACCCTGATGCAGGAAGTTCACGTGGATGATGACAGACAGGCGGGAGATGTCATCAGACAGAAAGTGAGGGACCCTGGGGTGCCATCAGACAGCAGGCGGGAGCCCTGGGGTGAGCTGACAAGACCCTCCAACAGCCACCGGCACGCTGATCACGAACATCATCAAAACAGATGGAAAAACAACAAAGCCTTAGCAAAGAAATTATAGTTCTCAAGAAGGGGATGAAAGATATAAGGCAGAAAATTGAAATTTTCTTCTTTTCTTTCCCAAACAGAAATTTCTGAACTGAAAAATCAAATAAGAACACAAGTTAGGGTCTTTCACCAGACGATGACAACCGTCATGAATTGAAAATCTGATCACTTCTGTGCTAAAGCCCCAAAGAAGCAAATGCACAAGCCCGCTCACCTTTGAATTCCATAAAAAGAAACATCTAGAGAAATATTTTTGAAATCTCTGTATTAGAAAAAATGATTACAGCTCCCCTCTGAAAGGGGGATGTGCGGTTGGTGCAGGCTCGGCGGGCGTCTGAGCTGATGTTGAAGTTCTCTCTCGTCTTGTCCTCGGCCGGGGCACAGCGGTGCCATCACAAGACTTCAAACCATTTTCACACATTTCCCTTGCTAATATTTCACCCTCACAACTTCATTTCCTCATCTTGGATTTTTGCAATAACCCATTTAGCACTTGTGAGCCTACTTTGTCAGGATGAAAAAGACCTTGGCATCGTGTTGTGAATTACTGAATAGTGTATCAGCCTACTAACTCCTTTCTACCCTTGTACAGAAATCCACTCAGATTTACCTAGCACTGTATTCAAACTCAAACTTTTCCAAGTTAAATAAATCATAGATGTCCTTGTTTCTTAATAATAAACTATCTGCGTCTATTGACACGCTCCCATTTCTAAAGTGCTTTCCGCAGGCTCTGTCTCACATCATGGTCCAAACACCCTGGGGGCGAGAGGTGGGACTGTCATCTGTACCCAGGGTCAGGGAACGGGCTCACCCATGTCAGACCCAGCACAGAAAATTGTCCCTTTGAGTTGTGGGTGATGATCTTTCTAAATTTCCATGTTTCCTCCAAGTCTTGCAGATAAGAGAGTCCACTCTGCCACTTTCTTGCCCTCTGCCATGTGGCACGGCCCCAGCGGGGTTTAATTTCCTCCCCATAAACTCGACGTGGTCTCTCCTGCTGTCATTCACGCCTCCGCCCCTGTCACCTGCCTGGAGCGCCCTTCTGCCCTCTCCAAGTGTCTTCTGGTTATGGACCCTGTGTCCTTCCTAAAGCCTCCCTGAGCCACCACATGGCTAAAACCATTAATGTCCAAGAAATTTCTCTGACAATAAGTTTAAAAATGGATATTGACGTACTTTGTTATTTTACTCATCCTGTATTTATATCTTATTTCTGAGAATCGATTATAAGCTTTTTCTCAGCAGGGATGTTCTTGAATTTTCTCCAAATTTTAAAAATGACCATAATGTGTAATAAAGGAACTTAGAAGGTAATGAATAAATCTTTGTTGGTTTTATTTGACATGGGAATAAGATTGTCACTGGAAATACAATTTTCTAATAAAATGCTATAATTCTTTGATTTAAGAAACATCTCTTCTAAAATTTTCTGAGAATAGATGATAGCTTGGTGCAATTGTCCACAAGAGGAAAAATATTTATTTCCTTTCAAAAGTGAAATGATTTAAAATATGGGTATAAGCTAACCTTTGTTCCCCAAATCCCACTACCTGTTGTGGGCTGTTGTGGGCTGGAGGCGACTTCCCGGAGTCTGCTACCTGTGCTGTAGGTGAAGCCCAGGGCAGAAGGGGGGAGTCAAGAGACCCCGAAGCTGTCAGAAGCTCCTAGCAATCCTGGGCTGCTGGGCTGAAAGGGCGGCATATTGGGGGCCCTCTCAGGGATGGGGCTGTGCCCTGCTCTGGGGTCAGCTTTCTCCCAGGAGGGGACAGAGACTCCAGTTGTACACCAGGAGACATTTCGACCTGTGTGAACAAGCAAGGCTCTAGTCTAGAAGGTTTCCAGGAACGGGGCAGACTTCCTCCGCGACCTCTAACCATCACCACCTGAGCTGTGGTGTGGAGACGGCTCCGAGGGGTAAGCTGGAAGCAGAGCTGAGCCGGGGCAATGTCAGAGTCTAGACAGAAACGCAGGGGCTGGGACCAGCCTCGGGATCTGTGAGGAAGAGATTAGATCCAAGACAGACCGACTGGAGACTTGGGACAAGGGCGTGTGGACTCCAGAGGTGCATTGCTTCAGGTAACTTCCAAGGTTTTGACTTAAATAACTAGTGGGTGCCACGCTCATGAGCTGAGTCTGAGGGAAACACATCCGAGGAACTGTTCTCGTAGACCTGGTGTAAACCCTCTTTTGTAAACCACACCCAGGACATGCAGGAGGCGGGCGGCTCACCCCAGCAGGACGGCTGCTCCAAGCCGGGGTGCTGGCCGCCTCTGTCCAGCCCTAGTCCTCTCCTGGACGCGGCTTTCAGAAGAGTGCACACGTGATCCGTGGGTGCAGGGCCGACGCTCACCTGTGCACCGGAGGGATTGCACCGTCATTCTGCCTTGTCACCTGCTCCCTCCTGCCCCCAGCTGACTGTTAAACACCCCGAGTGGAGCCCTTTCTGGGCCGGCCTGGCCTGCGGTCTCCCCTCCCCACGTCTGTTCACGCCGCTCCCACCCCCAAAACTGCTCCTCAGTAACCCCACCCCGACCCTGTAAAACCTACCCCTTCCTTAAGAAATACAGTGTTGCCCCCCAAATCCAAACAACCCAGAACTCCAGCAACTTGGCATCTGAACGAAAAATTTGGCCAAATTTTGCCCGAAACCCCAATGCTGGTTTGGACTCCGGAAGCCCAGCACGCGGCTCGGGGGTCTCTGTGCCTCCGTTTCCCCAGCGATCGGCCACCCTTTCAATTCGCCATTCAGTTCGATGTCTGAGGCTGTGGTGAAAGCCTCTCCTGTGATTTTCACAGCTAATTTTATGCTTTAGTGACTGTTTTGTGCTTTTCTTTATATAATAACAACTAGGTTTATTTCCCCTGGGTCCTAAAAGGTATAGTGAGAAAAGTAAGAGTAAAGGAACGTTGTTAGGGCTGCAGCTGAGCTTGAGAAAGGTCTTGCTGCTAAGACTGACAGTGGCACAGTGTGGCTGGTCTCACTACTACGTTCGGGATGCCTGAACTCACCATTTGTACGATTTTGAAAAGTAAAGAGACTCTCAACGCATCTGATGTGGCCAAGGGGCTGCAATGTTGCCCTTTAGGGGATGGAAAATATGGAAGAAATGGAAAAACTCCTCTTAGTTCACGTTAATGAAGAACAGCTGGCAGGTGGCGTGATTTCTGAGATGATAATCTGTACGAAAGCCAAGGTCCTCCACGACGATTTAGTGGAAGGCCTGCCTGATACCAGTGCTCCAAGGGAGAGTGCCGAAGCCAGCAGGGGTGGCGCAGAACTTTAAGGACTGGGACCCACGGGGCTGTTACGCTCCGAGAAGCCGCCAGTGCTGACTCAGAAGCAGCAGAAAAGCTTGTGAAGGAGTTTAAAGACTTGTGGACGATGAAGACGATGCTTTGGACCGAGGGTTCAATTGTGATGAAACAGGCCTTTGTATTTTTAGGTTTTGTATTTTTAATTTTATTAGTTTACATTTGTATTCAAATCTTTTTTTTTAATGATTTTATTTGTTTATTTTATTTATTTATTTATTTATTTGCAGTTTTTGGCTGGGGCTGGGTTTGAACCCTCCACCTCCAAAATATGGGGCCGGCGCCCTACTCCTTTGAGCCACAAATCTTATTATTTGTGAATGTTTTACCTTAAAATCTGATGTGTTTACTGTTAAAGTCATTTTGAAAATTTGAGTTTGTGGGACCCAGGAACACATTCATCAAATTTCTGTTATTTTAAATGGGAAAAATTATCTTGGAACTTGAATGATTTGAAACTTGAACAGGGTCGTAGAACTGATTCAGTTGGGATTCCAAGGTCTCACGGTAGCCCCTAACTAATTTCTTCTACGGAGACATTCCTGCCCACCTTGCTTATACTTTTCCCATTCTGTTTCTAAAATTTCAGATTAATGTGAGTATAGAAACTATTAGGTTACAATGTTTACATTTGTTACATAAGGCCCCATGGTAGTTGTGCCCCAAACCCAGGAGGTGTTGGTGTGGGTGTGGAGAGAAGGGAACACTTTAACGCTACTGGTGGGACTGCCAACTAATGCATCTTCTTTGGAAAGAAGTATGGAGAATCCTCAAAGAACTCAAAATGGACCTTCCATTTGATTCCACAATCCCATTGCCAGGTATCTTCCCAGAAGAACAAAAATCGTTTTACCATAAGGACGTTTGCACTTGAATACTCATCAAAGCCCAATTCACAATGGCTAAGACATGGAGTCAACTCAGGTGCCCGTCGTCCCGTGAATGGATTGATAAACTGTGGTGCGTGTACTTGGGGAGTAGGATTCAGCCCTGAGAAGACGGGCACTTCACATCTGTTCCCGTTCTTTGAGCTCTGTGCAGAGTACTAATTCTCTTGGCTCACGTACCTTACTTTGACTGTCAAGTGACCATTTACAAACTCTTCTCTCTTACTGGAACTGCAAATTCCCCAAGGGCAGAGATTCCCCTGGCTTCATGTTTTAGGTCTTTTATTCCTTCACTTAGACCCTGGAACACAGAGCTCAGAAATACGCACTCACCAATCGCCCTCTCTCCACCCAGCCTCCTCCCTCTCCTCCCCTCCCTTGCCCCTTTCCCCATATTCTTGTGCTATAGTTGGGTTATAGCCTTCATATGAAACCTATAAATTAGCTTCATAGTAGGGCTGAGTACATTGGATACTTTTTCTTCCATTCTTGAGATACTTTGCTAGGAAGAATATGTTCCAGCTCCATCCATGTAAACATGAAAGAGGTAAAGTCTCCATCTTTCTTTAAGGCTACATAATATCCCATGCATCTTAGAAGGGTACACGTGAAACTTACTAAATGCAGAATACCAATATCTACATATAGTGATTAAGAAAATGCCATGAAGGCTATGTTAAACAGTTCGATGAAAA
>CAUYON010046737.1:0-13852 GCA_963573935.1 Arctocebus calabarensis
TCTAACACAGCTTTCATAACAGAAGTTACAGGTGGTTCATCTACATAGGGAGGCACTGAGGGCAATATTGGGTGCTCTAAGTCGGCATTTCTGATGGTGAGATTATTTACCCAGTCTTCCAATTGTTTGATCTGAGCAGCCGTAAGGGCCATAGAGGTAATTCCTTGCTTATTTGTGTCTGTATCATATGCTCATGATTTTCAGTTCTCCTCAGGTCCAGCTTCTCACTGGACCTCACTATTCTCCTCACTTTCAAATTCTGTTTGAACATCACTTTCTTCCTCAGTTTCTAATTCTTGCAACTCCCCTCAAAGGAAGTTACCCATTGTTTTCTCTATATGTCTTTATCAAAGACTTTACTTATGCCGAGTGATGTTCCATTGATTCTAGATTGGCCAAAGGTCCCACTTGCCCTGAGTGGAGTTTCGCTTTGGACTTCCTCACACTGTCTCCCAAAGGTGTTACTTACTTCTCGAGTGTTACTTTCCCCTTTGGTCCACGTCCCTGGTGTCCTGTTGTTTCCTGCTGGATCCTTCCGACCGCACCAGATGTCATTGCCCCTATGGCCCTGGTCTTCATTGCAGCAGAAAGGAACCAGGCAAGACGCGGATTAGAAGTACAAGCTTGTGGGAGGCCGGCTAACCTTGATTGCAGGGTAGCCTTGAACAACCTCCGCAGTAGCCTTTTATTGAGACAGCACAAGACAGGTTAGGGAAGTATTAGACAATGACTATGTGCCCAAGGCTGGCCTTGGGGTCGGGTTCTCTCTCCACAAGGAAAGGGCCTGCCCCCCAGTTGCAAATCATCTTGCTCAGAGGTCATGTGGTTCTTGGTGTCCTTTACAGTGGGTAGAAGCAACTATCGACCAAAAGAAGAGAGACACAGAAAGAGGGGAACGGGAGAAATATAGGTGTACACTAGGGTACTTTGACCCAACCTTAAGAACCCCTAACCTCTGGGGGTGCTGGGTTGGGTGGTTAGGTCAGCAGCTCTTTGCCAGCCGGTGTGAACACAGTACCCCACCTCCACCAAGTAGAGAGGAAAGGCACAATGCAATAAATCAAACCAAAACAAGCAAACCAAAAACTTCATGGGATAAAATTGAGGGAAAAAAACAATTAATATGGGTAGAAACATTAGGAAAATTGAAGTTCTAATTGTTGAAAAAGGCAACAATGGAAAATTATATTTAAGCTAGAAAAATGAAGAAATAAAAGAAAAAAGAAAAGAAAAATCTTTAAGAAAAATGTTGAAATTAAAAAGAAAACAACAATAATAAAAACAAACAAACAAACAAAAACCACAAAACAAAACAAAACAAAAAACAAAGCAGTATATATATCTTGCTGATATTGTCTGGGCAAGAGGTGATCTTTTGGGGTATGATATGTTAATCACAATGTTGATACGGCTGTACAAAATGGAGACCGGAGGCTTCTAATGATTTCTCAAACTCTGCAGGGTGGAGAGCTTAAATCCTCCTCAGCCTGCTTAGAAGGCACTTTAAATTGCTAACTTGGGCTGGCAGAAGCTTTCCTAGGCAAATGCTTGTGTCTGGGATCACGCCTTAAGTGGCTCTCCACTTACCCAGTGTGCCAAAACTGGTCTCACCCTCTGCCCTTGAGGGCTAAGGCTGCAAGGCGTCTCAGTCCCCGCCTTTAGGCTGCTCAGTCACTAGATTACTGGCTCCTGCCCAATGCTTGTTCTGCCACCCTGAGGGTGGAGCTAGCCAGGGGAGTTCTCCCACAATGGCTCCACATAGCCCACAACCAAACACTGGTAGCTCCGTCTGGCTTGGTGGCCCAGTCTGGGGCCCCAGACAACACTCCACACTCTTGCCCAAGTTCTCCCAAGGCAGTTCAGTCGAGTGCCAAGTCCAAAAGAAACCCAAACAGCTCACAGGTAAGGCCTTTCCAGATTGCACTCTCACTGCTGCTGCACCCACCGCTGCTGGCAGGATTAGACCAAACGAACACAGGCAACCACTTCCCCGATCTCCACTGCTTTTGCCTTCCTTAGGGGGTCCAGAAGTCTCACACTGTCTCCCTGCATCCCCAAAGGGATGTTTCTGGGCAGATCCCGCCAGCCAGAGATGCCTGAAGTCTTCTCTCCCCAGTCTCACTGTGCCCAGTTGCAAGGAGGCTATTACTCCAAAACTGAAATTCTTGATATTTGATGTCAGAAAATACTTTGTTGTGGGGGATTTTTTGTTCACTGTAGGATGTTCAGCACCATTCCTGGCCTCTGCCCACTGAATGCCAGTAGGGCCCCCAAGCCAATTGTGACAACCCAAAATGTCTCCAGATATTGCCAAATATGCTCTGGAGAGGGAGGGATTACATTTGGTTAAGAACCATTGATTTATACCATTGTTTTAGCATCAGTTGTTCTTCTGCTCTCCTTTGTCAAATGTTTTAAATTAACTAAGATAATTCTGAAATCTTGCAAAAGATGTTACATATAGTAGTTATTTTGTAAATTTCTTAGAATTTTCTATAAATCCACTGATGTCCTCTACACCTGAAAGCAAGTGTGTTTCCTTTTCAATCTACATGCCTTTCATTCTTGTCTTATTGTAAAAAATAAGACCTCTCGGTACAAAATTCAAAAATAAAGACAGATATCCTGAAAGCACTCAATGCATCAACATTAAATATGATAATTTCTGTAAGTTTTTAATAAATGCTCTTTTGAGATCAAGTTCTATTTCTAGTTTTCTGAAAGTTTTAAAGTACGAATACCTTAGGGTTTGCATAACATATTTTTACACCTTTTCTTTTTTTAATTTTTTTTAATGATTATGAGTGCATAATAGTTATATATCATTGTAAGGTGCATGTGACATTTTGATAGAGGCATACAATGTGAATTAATCAAATCAGGGTAATTGGGGTATCTACCACCTCAGACATTCATCATTTGTTTATGTTAGAAACATCTTAATTCCACTCCTTTTGATATTTTAAAGTATACCCTAACTTACTGACTATAGTCAATTTGTTGTGCTATCATCACATATTTTTCATTCTATCTATGCAAATACATTTTTCCACCCATTAACCATCCTCACATTATCCCCCTTCCTCACTACCCTTCTCAGACTCAATAACCATCATTCTATCTGTATCCATGAAATCAATTGTTTTTAATATTTCTTTCCCTCATATGAATGAAAGCATGTGAAATTTATCTTTCTGTGGTTGGCTTGTTTCACTTAGCCTGGTGTTCCCAATTCCATCTATGTTTTTGCAAATGGCAGGATTTCATTCTTTTTGTCATTGTATAATATTTATTGCATATACGTGCCATAATTTCTTTATTCATGCATCCATGGATGGATACTTAGGTTGATTCCAAATCTTGGCTATTGTGAATAGCGCTGCAATAAACATGGGGGTGAAGATACCTTTCTGATGTACTGAATTCCCCTCCTTTGTATATATACCCAACAGCGGGATTGGTGAGTCATACCAAGATTGAATCAGGGCAAAATTCAAAACTTGAATAAATCAATAACAAGTAATGAGATAGAAGCAGTAATAAAAAGTCTCCTTTCAAAAATAAAAAAAAAAAGCTGAGGACCCAATGGCTTCACTGCTGAACTTTACCAAGCATTCAAAGAAAAATCAATACCAATCCTAAACTATTTCAATAACTTGAGGAGAAAGGAACACTCCCAAACTTATTTTATCAGATCTATATCACCCTAATATCCAAACCAAAGACACAACCAAAAATAGAAAACTATAAGCTGATCTCTGTGATGAACATAGATGCAAAAACCTTCAACAAAAATATTAGAAAATTGAACTCAACAACACACTAAAAAAGATTATTCATCATGATCACATGAAATTCACACCAAGGAAGAAAAGATGGTTCAATGTATATAAATCAATCAGTGTGATTGTATCAAAGGGAAAAAAATATATGATTATTTCAAGTGATGCTGAAAAAGCATTTGCTAAAATTCAACATCTCTTCATGATGAAAGCTCTCATAAAAAAAAACAAACAACAACAAAAAAACCAGGTAGAAGGAACTTATCTCAACACAATAGAAGCCATGTGTGACAGAGCCAGAGAAAGTATCATATGTGTACTCTATGGGAAAAAAAATGAAAGCCTTTTTGCTTAGATCAGCATAAAAACAGATACATTGACCAATGGAACAAAATAGGGAACCCAGATATAAATGCACACATCTGTAGTGAACATATCTTTAATGAAGTTGATGAGACTATACAGTGGGGAAAGGACAATCTTTTCAATAAATAGTGCTAGGAAAACTGGATTTCTATATGATGAAGAAAAAAAATTGACCTTTATCTCTCACCATATCCAAAAGTCAAATCAAAATGAATTAAAGATTTAAATCTAAGACCTAAAACTACTAAAAGAAAATTTTTGGAAAATACTTCAAGATATTTGTCTGGGCCAGGACTTCTTGAGTTATAGCCCCAAAGCACAGTCAATTAAAACAAAAAGGGACAATAAAATCACATCAAGCTAAAAAGCTTCTGTACATCAAAGGAAACAGTCCAGAAAGTGAAGAGACAACTCACAGAATGGGAGAAAATATTTGCAAGCTACCCACCTGAGGAGGGATTAATAACAGGAATACGTAAAGAGCTTCAACAACTCAGGAGGAAAAAAAATCAAATAATCTGATTTTAAAATGAGCAAAGGACCTAAATATACATTTCTCAAAGGAAGATGTGCAAATGGCCAACATGTATATGAAAAAATGCTCAACATCATCAGTTATCAGAAAAGTGCAAATCAAAATCACAATGAGATATTATTCACTACTGCTGGGAATGTAAATTAGTGCAGCCACTATAGAGAATAGTAAAGAGGTTTCTTGATAAACTAAAAATAGAATCACCCTTTAATGTCAAGCTATTAGAGTCTTTTTGATTGAAGTACTTTATTTTTATGTACAGTCTAATAGTCCTTTAATAAGGAGTGTTCAGTCCATTTACACTTAGTGTAATTATCAACTTGGTGGGTTTTAGTTATTTGACTTTTACCCTGATCTTTGTCCTTTTCTTCCTTGTATCTTGCTTTTTTTTGGATTGATAGAATATTTTTAGTAGCTCATCTTATTTTGACTTTTAGCTATATACCCCTTAAAATAGTTTCAAAGACATGGGCAAAACTCAAACAGAGACTTCTGGGTACTCTCCATACCCCTAGACCCCTAATTTTCAGTCTGCGCTACACAAATTTTAGCCATTTCTGCTGCCCTCATGTCTGAGATTTGCTTTCTCAAATGTAGACCTCTAACTTCTGCTTGAGCTCAATCTACTAGGCAAAGCACCTCAAGGCAGAAAATTGAGGTTAGGATAGAGCTCAGTACATGTGTTTCCTTTCTCTGAAGGATCACAGTTCTACATTGCCTGCAGTACCCGCGAACAGTTTCTTCATCTATTTTGTCCAGTTTTACAATTGTTTATGTCAAAGGAGTAAGCCCGAAACTAATGTCTTAGTCATAGCTAGACACAAAAACCTCAATGAACTTAAAAAAAAGGAATACATGATTTAATCTCGCCAGAACCTGAACTATTATTTGAAAAATGTGCCTTGCTAATCATCCTCCTGGCAACCTCTTACAGAAACTCATTTACCTATCATGTGTCTCATTCCCCAGAAAAAAATATTTTTAAACTTAAACCCTCATTAACACACTATGCCATTTGCATTTTTAAAACTTACACTTTAAAGGAGAAAGGCCTTAGAAAATCACAAGGGTAAATATTTAAACTTTCATGCACTTCTATTAACTGATTAAAAACACTAATGGACAAAGTGTCCCTTTTAATTCTCAGATTGAACCTCTCTATTTTGCCACATATTTTTATCTACAGTAAGGCCATCATTGTTTTCAAATACATATTATCCATTCTAGCACTGCACTTATACGACAAAAGAACAAGTCTACAGAGCTAACATTCTTTATACCCTCACCATATTTTTTCAGATGATGGCATTTTCTTTGATTTCATATGTCTCTGTTTTTCCCCCCTTATTAATGCTCATAACCAACAGAGAGGATGGAGAGAGTGAACAAGATCAAACTGTTGAATATCAAATATTTCATAAAAATATTGTCACTGTGGGATGACAATGCCTTCTTTTTGACTTATGATGCCTCCTCAGTTTGCATTTATATATTAAATTTACCAAAGAAGTAAAGGATGCCTGGTATTGGTGGGGAAAATGGGGAATCAGAAGATCTTGGTTCTCAGTTTGCCTTTCACTAAGTAGCTGTGAGACCTTAGATGATTTCATTTAATGTCTTCAGTGCCTTAGTTTCATTATCTTTAAAATGGTAGGAATGGAGTAAAAAATTATTGTATCTAACATTAACTCAACATTTTCTATGTGCCAGGTCCTATACCAACAATATATTTAATGTCACTTAATCTCACAGTAAGTAAGTCTCGGGGACTGGTATTAGAGTTATCCCATTACACACTTGAAAAAAGAGGTTTAATATCATTAAAAATTCTCTTCTAGTGGTAAGTGAAAGAGCCACCATTAGACCTAAACCTATCCAACTTCTAAGCTTATACTGGCAGTATCCCCCATAATTCCAAGTGAAACAGATTCTGAAACATTCTTCACTATACTATTAAATTGAACATCCTATTGAGAAAAAGCTTCCATGCAGTCTGGAGAGCCTCATAGCTCCTCCTTCTGTTAAGCATAATCCAAGCCTGTACTGTCTGTCATGTTATCTCTCTGTCTAATTCAGTTCCAAGCATAAACTTTGTCTAACACAACATTCTGCCTAGAGGTTCACACATGGCTGGCATTCAGTAAGTGTTCATAATAATATGATTGGCATCTGTTTAATAAAAGGAATTTTACTATTAATACTTATTTGTTATTAGTACAGTATATGTTTAATACTCCTAAATCCTGGAAATATTCTATTCTGCTGAACGCTATTATGTATACATTAAAATGATTATTTATATATGTATTAGCCCACGATAGCCCCAGTTTGGCGTAGTCTGGTTGTAGACAGACTTCATTCCCCATGCATATCCCTAACCAAGATTTCTTCTGGCCCATTCATTGCTTCATTCATTAATTCTGTGAGTGTTCAAGGTTTAGTGACTATCTTATTGCTTAGCACTGGATGTAAGTGCTAGGTAAATAAAACAAAGGATCTCAGCCTTCTCAAATGTATTAGTTTTTTGCCATAAGGGTAAGTAAATGGACAATAACAATATGGTGTAATAAGTACTGTTGGGTAAGTGTAGCCCAGGGAGCATGTAAGCCAGGATTGGGGACAGAGAAGTCACCCTATACAAGGGTCATCCCCATGAGAGCTCATAAATTACCCAGGTGAAGAGCAATGGAAGAAGATTTCAGAGAGAATATGATACTCAAAGACATTAAAGAAAGAGAAAAACACAATTCCAAAAATCAAGTATGCTTTAGAATGGTCAGATTACCAAAGAGGAGTGAGAGGTGAGAAGTAGTAAGAAGTGAAACTGGAAAGTACCAGGGACTTCATGAGCCATAGCAAGACTTTTACCTGAAGACAACTGAAAAGATTTAGGTAGTGAAGTAAAAGATGATCATATTTGCATCATTTTTAGCTGTAATATAGCAAGCAAATTACATGAGGCAAGGATGGGCTGAGGGAGAAAGTTGGGAGCCATTTTAAATGCTGGTGTCCTTAATTACTGTGAAGGCAGTGGATGGAGCAGAGTGTACTGAAGAGCTAAAGTTGACAGAACTTGGTGAGTTGTTATTAGAAGACAGGCAGCAAGGAAGGTTGTGCTGGTGTTTCAGGTGTCAAAAACCTGATGGATGGTTTGACCCCCTCCAAACTTCATGTTGAAATTTGACATCCAATGTTGCAGGTGGAGGCTAATGGAAGGTATTTGGGTTGTGAGGGTAGCTGCCTCATGAGTGGCTTGGTGTTGCCTTCCTGGTGATGAGTTCTCATGCCTGTGAGAGCTGGTTATCAAAAAGCATGGCTCCTCCCTCCCTTCCCACTTGCTGCTTCTCTCTCCTTGTGGTCTCTGCACATGCTGGTTCCCCTTCCCCTTCCAGCCCAAGTGGAAACTCCTTAAAGCCCTTACAATACCTGATGCTGGCGCTGAGCTTATTGTATGGTCTGCACAACTGTGAGCCAAACAAACCTCTTCTCTTTATAAAGAGCCTCTTCTCTTTATACCCAGCCTCAGATATTCCTTTATTGCAACACAAACAAAGTAAGGCAGGTAGTAATTCTATTTGTTGAGGTAGGGAACATGGAGGGAGAAGTGGCTTTGGGATGGAAAAACTGATCAGCCCACTTTTAGTGAAGTCCAAAGAGATAGCTTTGTCATTGTTATTGCTATTTTTGCTATTTAGAAACTTTTCTGTGTTTAGTTCTGATGTCCTCCTAATCTGTACCACAAATTAGCACCTATGAACCAGAGTATACAGATCTTTATCAATCTGGTCAGTAATTCTCTGCAATTAATGGAGAGGTAATGGAAGGAGATGGAGATTACTCATCCTGAACAGCACTGACTCTTAAAGAAAGTCGTGGTGAAACATACTTTATCCTATGGGGAAAGAACTATTCTGGGCTAGTCAGTAAAATTTATACCATCTTATATGGTTACCTGGGCACAAAATATTTTAACACTACTTTTATGGGAAATAACTGGAAAAGTGGGTCCCTGGAAGGATGCAAGATAATCTTAGCTGATAGAACATTTCTGGGAAATATAGCTGCTTTCACGGACAACAGATCTAATGATTCAAAAGATTTAATTGAATATCCCAATGCAGTAACTTTCACTGCCCTTGACCACAAGCTTCCACAAAAGTCTGGACTCATTCATTGAGTGAAACAATTAGAAAGACTGTCCCCCAAATGGTTGAACTGCTAAAAATGGAGATTACTCCAAGAAATTCTGTGTCTGCCTTAGAGAAAAAGGCACTTGAAAGCTAATCAAAGCAGACCATTGTGATGCTGCAAGATTGACTGGTACAAATGTAGATTAGAAAAGTTTTGTGTAGGGCCTTAAACTCCTGGTAATTAAAGTTATCTGTGCCAATATTTTAGATTCAGTAGCACTGAAGAGACAGAGAACTATGTGAATAAAATTGATAACCAATTTTCAGATAAAGGAAGAAAAGTTTCTGCTAAGGTAGTAAAACCAAAAAATTTTTCACAGAAGATGCTAATTAAAAAGGAAATTAATGAATAATAATAGATTGTTTTTTCTCAATGAGTCTAAAGATTTGCAGAATAAGCAAGAGATGGTGAGGCTTTAGTCCTCAGCAAAGCCTACAGTCCACGCGGTCTGATTTCCAGATAAAGGCTAATCTGCACCACTTTAATAATCAGCAAAGCAGAATGTAGAGTTGCTTTCCTCTTTGGAAAAGAAAATCTGGCTAACCTAGATCAGAGCCAAAAATGACCCCAAAGCTTTCCCCACAGCATCTATTCTCCCAATCTTGGAAATTATGTGTTGGGGAAGAAGGAGGGGTTGGCTGTGCCAGGGAAGGAGAGAGGACAGTACATAGCAGACTAAAATTTTCCTTGGTATTGTATTTTCTACCAAATACAGAACTGAAAATAGGCTCTTCGCTGAAGATTAATAATATTAAATAGTCAGTTAACCAGATATGACTCAAAGGCATGTTTCCTTTGACCTACACAATATTTTCTTAAACTTTAAGTCAGCATTTAAAAATTGAGTACTTTAATGTATGTACACACACACACCAGTCCTTGAACAATTTGAAGGTCTAGCCACCCTAAGTCTATATTCCAGCATGACACTAATTATCTAGAGCTCTGGAGATGGGAATCTATGTACCCCAGCTGACTACATTTTCCAACTGGGGTTCTATGATCAACTACCTTACCTCTGGCACCTGTCAAAATCATGCTTGTGACTTCAGCACAGGATGGGGCTAGTTGACTTTAGCCTAGATATTTTTCAGAGACAGTATGAAAACTAAAACCATAGAACTAAACTGTCTAATGAAATCCTTCAGTGTAAATCAGCTGCAGGTATCTTAATGAGTTGATGTGTTAGAGGATGTCTGCCAAGAAGGATGACGTCAGCTTGGAAGCTACTGATTTTAGGCCCTTTCTTCTGAAAATAATTAGGTAATTTGGTTGGCTATTGTCTATTTAAGGAACTCCTGGTCTGTGATCATAAAATCATGTTCTCAATTTAAAACAAAAATCTTATCTTTCTGTACTCTGGGCATTTATACATCATGCAAAAGTTGTTTAAAGTTATTAAGATAAAAGGCAAAGAGAAACATGAAGGGTGCTCAAGACTATCCCTGTTTTGTGCTGCTTTGCCTTGTCATCTTTCAAAGAACTATCCTCTCTGGATTCTCAAGGTGGCATTATAAACAAAGCAAAAAACACTTTTGTAATTATCTTCTCAGATTAAATTTCTAAAAGTAGCATGATATCCTGGGTCATATAATTTGCTCAATTTACAATTTGACACACACACCAAATTACTTACAGAAAGAACTTACCCATTTATCTCCCGTCAATAAATTATGAAAGTGATTATTTCCCTACACCTTCATTAAAATGGGTTTTGTCTATAGATTTAGTCTATACTAATCCAAAAACTAACATGTTTTGCGGTGTGTTATTTGCACTGATCAGATTATGAATGCAATCAGCTACGTTTTTCATGTTTCTCAGCCATTTGTATTTCTTCTATTAGTCCCCTCTGCAGGACCATTGCCTGATTGGCAATGGCACTATTAACTTTTTTTCTCATTGTAGCTCTCATATTTTTTCCCGATTTATACATTTATGGTATTTGCAACATTAATATTTTGTCATTTTTACTGCCTAGGAATCAGTTTGGATAGTAATATAATTACTCCACTTTATTTTTGCCTATATTTGTCTGATACATATTTATTTATATACAAGATAAATTTCTCTAACAAACTCAGTTTTCCTATCCTTTCACCTAATGTAAGTTCTTAGGACATTTTTACACTTATTCTCCCAATATTTTTTGATTTTGTTAACTATATTCATTTTGTCCACTTTAAAAGTAATACCCATGTGAAAATATGTTTTTTTGCATTTCAGGCTAATTTCATATACTAATATGTTTTACCGGGGCAGTGCCTGTGGCTCAAAGGAGTAGGGCGCTGGCCCCAGGTGGTGGGTTCAAACCCAGCCCCAGCCAAAAACTGCAAAAAAACCCAAAAAACTTTAATATGTTTTACCCATCTCTGTACAGGCTATACCCTGCTTCCTCCCCCATACCCTCAGATCCAATTTTAATAGGTTTTTACATAAGAAACTATGAGTAGGGCAAACTTTCTGGATCTTCCTATGCTTGAAAGTTATCATTTATTTAATGCTCTGGAAAGAGATTTTAATAAGAAATAGAATTCTAGCCTAACAGTTATTTCCTTCAACTATTTGAATACATTCTTCCTTTGTCTTCTGACAACTCTTGTCACTAATGAGAATCTTGCCGCCTCTTTCTGATTATCTTGCTCTTTGATTTTCTGAAATCTTACTTTCTTTTTCTTGTTAAATAACTGGTAAGCATTATGGATTAAACTATGCTCCCCCCAAAATATGTTGTAGTCCTAACCCCCAGCACCTCAGAATACAACTTTCTTTGAAAACATGGTCTTTGTAGAAGTAATCAGGTTGAAATGAACTCACTGGGTAGATCCGAATCCGGTATGAGTAGGAAAACAGGAAAGAGGAAAAAAATGGACCAAAAAATGAATATCCATTGGAGAAAAACAGTGTAAAGAGACAGAGACAGAGGATCAAGGCAGAGATCAGAGTTATGCATCTACAAGCCAAAGAGCTCCCGAATCGCCGGGAGCCCCACCTTGTTCGAGGGTCTCTTTTCACCTGACGCTATCTGTTCAATATGCCAGGGGTACTGGCTGAGCTCTGAATCTATGTCTGCTCACAACAATAATCTCTCAAAATACTCAGCTCTGTGCAACCTGTAATCCAGAAAATGATCATTGTCAGCTTCTTACAAACTCCTTTTATAAATAATGGAGTGTCAACACAGCTCCCAGATTTTAATCAAGGAGCCCCTGGCCACAGCCTCCTGCTTTACCTGAACAACTGTTAGACCCCTTATTCCATTCCAGTTTTGCCTAGTTCTGGTCCCCAATTCAGTTTACTATTTAGAGTTTTCTCTTGCACTTTCAGTTGCACAGATAATGATTTAGTTTAGCCATGTCTGTAAGTTTTTCATGTTAGAATTTATATTGCCGTGTATTTAGAATGGCAAGTGAAGGTTCAAACATGAAATCATAACCTCATCTTGAAAAGAAGCTGTGGATTCCTTTGTGAGTCATTCCTAGTTAACATTGTTTCCAAAGCTCAATGCAGAGAACTCTGTTGGCCTCAAATGGCTTACGTGAACCATTCCAAGGCTATGAACAAATTGGGCTTGGACAGTTTTTGAAAAATAAGGCTAACATAGGCTCTATTTCTTTTTCCCAGGTTGACAAAATATACATATTTCCACACCAAGTGTGATATAAACAGAGACAAGTAATAATTTTTCCTTAATTCTGAATGCTGATCTGGATTCTTTTCTGTCTGAGACAAGTTTCTTTGTCCTTAATACCTTGGCATTAGACTAGGGAAATACAAAGGAGTGAGATATAGACATTTAACAAAAATTTTTAATTTGCTTTACTTAAGGACTCCCACCACTAGCAAGCCTTGGCTACTCATTCCTGTAATGCCTCACTAACAAAAATCGATTCTCCTCTTTTCCTGCAGCCGAAGTAGTAATGAAGAGAAGTCTTGAACTCTTTACTGGAAGACTAACAACATTCATTTTACTCAAAACCTTTTAATGTTATTCTATTATCTTCTTCCATGGTTCTTTCACCACCAGAATTCTTTACCCATTTACCAATCCAAACCTTAGCATCTTCATTTGTCTTCATCCACATGTATTATATCTGACAAGGCTGTAATATGACTTTATGGCCATGCACCTGGTATTTCTAAAGTTAAAGTTGTATCTCTAATTTTGTGCTTGATGTTTTTATTATTCACTTTTGTAAATACAAAGCAAAAACAAAAATTATGCAAACATGCCTTGACTCTATACTCTTTCCTAGAAAGAGAGAAAAATAATAAATGTTAAGGTCATCAGACATTTTAGTTCCCTTGTATTATCATAGAACAATGTGTTTGGACAAAGTAGAGCTGTTTATAGGAATAAACAAGAGCAAAAGGGTGGGAATCATGGGACCTTTTTTAGAAAAACTAGAAACAGCTGCTATTAACTAGCTCTGTGTGTGGATGTGGTCTCTGACATCTCTGGGGCTCGTTCATTTATTAAACTGCCTAATAAAAAAGTAGGATTCCCTATTTTCTAGAATCATTTCGTGATGTATTTATTTATGTGCAAATAGTAGAAAGATGACTATTTCTCTGTAAGTGAGGTCACATGCCTACAGAAAGTGTATTTTGACTCCTGTCAAGCTACTTTCTTCAAGATTTTGGTACCTATGACATCACAGTCAAATATCATAAAAGTAATTGTGAAACCTTACTTGAACACATGGGAGATTCTTCAAGAAGAACATAGGAGAAAAGATTTCAAAATTGCACTTCGATGAAATGTGTATCTTTTAAATTTTTTCTGCTTAAATAGATTCTCAGGAACTGTATTTTTTTATTTAAAAGTAGAGTCAAGAATGGGAGAAGATATTTGCAGGTTATGCCTCCAACAAAGGTTTAATAACCAGAATCCACAGAGAACTCAAATGTGTTAGCAAGAAAAGAACAAGTGATCCCATCTCAGGGTGAGCAAGGGACTTTAGTAGAAACTTTTCTG
>CAUYON010046738.1:0-21364 GCA_963573935.1 Arctocebus calabarensis
GTTGTGGTGGGCGCCTGTGGTCCCAGCTACTTGGGAGGCGGAGGCAAGAGACTCGCTTCAGCCCAGGAATTGGAGGTTGCTGTGAGCTGTGATGCCACAGCACTCTATCCAGGGTGACAGCTTGAGGCTCTGTCTCAAAAAAAAAAAAAAAACCCTAAAATAAATTCCTCTGTTTTATTATATTTTCTCAGGAACTATTTTTTATTTGTGGGCTACTAATAATGCCTGACTTAGAAAATGCTATCTGAAAGCTTTGATTTTGATTTGCAGAATAAAACATTTCTAAGGTAAAAATTAATCATTGGTAGAGAACAGAAAATAGTGGCACACTATTATCTCTTAAGGGAGCGCTGTTAAGTAGAAATGACACAAACCACAAATGGGAGCTACATGTGGAATTTTAAATACTAAATAGCCATATTAACAAAAATAAAAAGAATATCAAATTAATTGGAATAATATATTTGTTTAAACTACTGTGTCCAAAATATAATAATTTAGACAGTGTTACAATGGTAATATGAAAATTATTAATGAGCTATATTACATATCTTTTTTGTACTAAGTCTTTGATGTCTGCAATGTATTTTACACTAACATTAACTTCTCAGTTCAAACTAGCCACATTTCAAGTGCTCAGTAGTCTTAGGTGGCTGAATTGTACAAACAGATTCCTGATGAACTGAGACATAGAAAATAACTGAGACAAAGACTATCTATTATATTGTTGCATTCAACAAATGGGCTTAGAAGTGTTGGGCCAAATAAAATTTCCAGATTTATGTATTATTCCTTGCACTGATTTGCATTGATATTGGTAGTTTGAAAATATTCTGTGCTACTTCTAATTTCTCTGTTACTGATAAGAGCACAGTGGAGATGCTGCAGCCAACTCCCACAAGTGTGGATTGGTGACCTCTGACCAAACTGATTGGAGCATTCACTGGGCCAGTTCTTATGATTTCTTTGGTGAAAAGGTCTGTTTTTGGAGGTCAAGAATGATTTTGAGGCCAGGCACAGTGGCTCACACCTATAATCCTAGCACTCTGGGAGGCTGAGGCAGGTGGATTGCCTTAGCTGATGAGTACAAGATCAGCCTGAATCAGAGCAAGACCTTGTCTCTGAAAATAGCTGAGCGTTGTGGTACCTGTAGTCACAGCTGCTCAGGAGGCTGAGGCAAGAGAATCATTTAAGCCCAAGAGTTTGAGGTTGCTGTGAGCTGTTAATACCCCGGCACTCTACTGAGGGTGACAAAGTGAAACCTTGTCTCAAAAAGAGTAACTTTGATTATAGTAGTTATTAACATAATCCCCATAAAAGGTATAATATCCTTAAGCTACAATGTTGCATAACATTTCAGGGTTTTATGGATCCCTGAAGTCTGTCTGAATGTCTCAGGTTAGAAATCCTTCTATATTAGTCAGGATTCTCCAGAAAGACAGAATCAATGAGATATAATATAGGTAAGTGAGTAGATGATTAATAGATAGATAGATAAATAGAGGAATTGTTAGGGGAATTGGCTCACGTAATTATGAAGGCTGGAAAGTCCCATGACAAACCATCTACAAACTGTAAAGATCTAGGGTTGGTGCCTGTAGCTCAGTGGCTAGGCCGTTAGCCACATACACCGGGGCTGGTGATTCAAAACCTGCCTGGGCCTGCTAAAAACAACGATGACTACAACAAAAAAATAGCTGGGCATTGTGGCAGGTGCCTGTAGTCCCAGCTGCTTGAGAGGATGAGGCAAGAGAATCACTTAAGCCCAGCACTCTACCTAGAGTGACATAATGAAACTCTGTCTAAAAAAAAAAAAAAACCAAAAAACTTCCTGAAGATCCAGGGATGCTGTTATCCCTTTAGTCTGAAGGTCTCAGAGCCAGGGATTTGGGAGAATTAGTTTAAGTCCCAGAATACAAAGGCCAGATAGCCTGGAGTTTTGATGTCCAAGGGCAGGAGAAGAAAGAAAGGGAATTCATCTTTCATCTGACTTTCTGGACTTTCTGGGCGAGCAGCCAATTAGGTGGTGCTCACCTACATGGAGGATGGATCTCCCCACTCAGTCTAGCAACTCATATGCCAATCTGGAAACCCCATCACAAGACACACCCAGAAATAATGTTTTACCAGCTCTCTAGATATTCCTTAATCCAATCAAGTTGGCACCTATAATTAATTATCATACCCTCTTTCTATAATGGTATGTAATAGTAGTATAGTATATGCCCATTGTGAGGGGAAAAGGGGTTGGAAAGTTCACAGAATGTGCATAGAAAACACAAGAAAGAATATACAAGAAAGTAGTAACAGCAATTGCCACAGGAGGGAGCTAGGATAGGAAGGAAATAGTCTCTTCTTTTTTTTTGAGACAGAGCCTCAAGCTGTCACCCTGGATAGAGTGCTGTGACATCACAGCTCACAGCAACCTCCAATTCCTGGGCTGAAGCGAGTCTCTTGCCTCTGCCTCCCAAGTAGCTGGGACGACAGGCGCCTGCCACAACGCCCGGCCATTTTTTTTTTTTTTTGGTTGCAGCCGACATTGTTGTTTGGCAGGCCCAGGCTGGTGTCGAACCCGCCAGCTCAGGTGTATGTGGCTGGCGCCTTAGCCCGTTGAGCCACAGATGCCAAGCCAGTCTCTATTCTTTTTAATATTTTAATCTTTCACAATATATAACCTTTTCATGCAGAGATTTTGGCTTAGACACAGACACAGAACAACAACAAACCCTTGCTCCAGAACTACATATTAAAACTGTTTAGAAAATTCCAAACAAAGGTTATAAGGAAACAAATGTTATTTGAACATTGCACTGGGAAAAAAGAGATGAATAAGAATTGATGCCTGCTCTTTAAGAGCCCACAATCATTGAAATTACAGTGTGATCTGAGTGAGCTGTGCCACAAACCTGTAGTATGTGTGGGTATCTCATGCACAGGTCTAGGCTTCCTGGATAAGACCAAATCTAAACTTAGTCTAGTCCTCCCACATCAACTGGAGTTAACTGAAGCAAGAGCAAGCCTTGCTGCCCAAGTAGACAGTGACAGACAGCTTGGGGTATTCATGTGATGAGCTTGCCAATTAGCTTTGAGGGTTGAGGCAGATCAGCCTTGGGGAGGGTATGGGAGACCATGAGCATCTACACCACTTCTCTCACAAGTAAAAATGTTCTACTTTTCAGGGATGTTTCCCATTCATGGTTTTATTTAATCATAAGCAGAGTAGTAACAAAGAAACTGAGACCCAGTCGAGACAGAATAATTTCAGAGAGACAGTATTGGGTAGGTTCAGATGGCCTATTAGTCGAGTTCTCTCATTTTAAAAGAGGAGTCTTCAAAGAGTTGTATGTGGTTACTGACAGTGTCAGATTTGCATGTTATATGGATTACTTTTGGAACTGTGTGAACTCTTCACATTTGCACTTGCTTTACAGTATACCTGTGGCTTCCCGGTCCATATCGCCACAGCTCCTCTTAACAGGGAAACCAGTTAGGAAGGTGTTGAATTATACATATTCTAATTGAGAACTGCTAAGCTTTTACCTAGGTTATCAGTACTTGAAAAATAATTATATGTAGACAGTGAAGGACAGAAAAGAAATTTCCAGATTGCCTGCCAAATGAATTGTGGTAGCATTACTTGAAATAGAAAATACTGCAGGAAAAGCTAGGC
This sequence comes from Arctocebus calabarensis, assembly GCA_963573935.1. Lineage (NCBI taxonomy): Eukaryota > Metazoa > Chordata > Mammalia > Primates > Lorisidae > Arctocebus > Arctocebus calabarensis. The sequence goes on from CAUYON010046738.1 coordinate 3,671, forward strand.
ATAGGTATGATAAAAGAGGAAGTAAATCATCACAGCCAGTATGTCAAATGCTGTTGTTAACTTAAAAAAAAAATACACAGTAGAACCCTTGTAAGTTGTCAACCTAAGGGACTGTAACCAACTGGTCAGCATATGGAGGTGGTCAACATAAGGAACTAGGCCAACTGTACTAATAGATACATGTGGTGCATGTCTGGTCTTTAAAAATTAGGTCAACTTAAGGAGGTGATCAGTGTAGGGAAGTGGTAAGCTATGGAGGTTCTACTGTATGTGTATGCATGTATATACATATACGTATGCATATATATGTGGTTTATACTTTGAAAAGGGAGAGCTTTCTTACAAGTGGTAGCAACTTGCTGGGCAATTATTCCAACAGGATGGTGGGAAGCTCAGAATCCAGGCACACATGCTTCATAGAAGAGACAGAAGGCAACAAAATTTTATACTGAGTAGGGTGGTCAAATATACCTATGTAACAAGCTATAGGAGGAGTCAGGAATATTTATGAAGGGAAATCATATGCATATAATTGTACTTTATCTCTCTTATTCCAGCATGGCTGAGAACTCACTTTTAAGTTGTTTCTGAGGTCCCATTGACTAGGAGGTATGCATTCAATTTAGCAGAGGGCTTAAAGAGTTTTATTTTTAGCTGTCATAGGGCTTGGTGAGCCTATTGATATAGTTAAACAGCCTAAGAACTCTGCATAGCAATAGCATAGCAGACCAATGAAGGGACAGGCAACCAAAAGAGGGAGATTACGAAGAATTGGTCCTAATTTGGGCATCCTGAATACTAGAGCCAGCAGGATGAGGCTTTGAGATCATCTGAACATCTCTCTGCTCTTTATAGGGACATTGAGGTCCAGAGAGAGACTCACTCATCCAAGGTTCCTAGCGTATTAATGAGAGAGGCAGACTATCAGCCCACATTACATGACTCCTAGGTCAAGGTTTTGTCTTTTGGGCCACAAAACTAGAGTCTTGTAAACTTAAATATTTATGGAAAAAGCTGGTACCTAGGACTGGCCTGGCATTCTTCATGTTTGCTAGGTAAGAAACACTCAGCAGTAAGTTTTAATTGATAGTCACTATCCTGCCAGATGTGAAAGGTTTTTGTTAAATAAAAACAACCCTTCACATTTGTATTTGCTTTACAATATACCTGTGGCTTCCCGGTCCATATCGCCACATCAGTCCTATGACAGTAAAGACCTGGGCACCTTATCTTATTGGTGATGAAATAAGTTAGGAAAGTGAGGTGAAGAGACTTTGCCTGGACTCCCACAGAGCTTGGTCTTGCTCCCGGGTCCTCTGGTTCCAAGGTCAGGTTATTTTTCTGTAATACATTGTGTAAACACTGTACTTCCTCTGAGTCAATCCTCCTTTATCCAGGAATCCTCCATTCCCACAACAGTGTGTATCAGTCCTATGTCAGGGGTGGGACTTCAAAGATTACTAAAATATAGTCCCTGCCCTAGTTGATTAGTTTGATAGTGGAGTACCACCTTAGACAGATAACTGAAGTACATTACATTAGGGCCTTAGGCTGTGTCCTACAGAAACATGATACATGGGGTGCCATGGAGCTAGTGGAAGAAAGGAGAGAGTCACCCCTGGCACTATCAGGCAGAGGTCCAGAGAATTGGATTGTGTGATCAGTGTATTAATAGATGGGTATTGTGGGTATGTCTGTCTCTCCATATTTCCCCTGCAGGATATATAGATATATTCTATCTGAATCAGTTGTGGGTAGGGCTATGATTAGGGACAAATTTGCCAACAGTGAACTTAAGGTTGAAAAAGAGACTGAGATGAAAAGACATGGAGGAACCTCAAGCATATTACCAAGTGGAAGAAGTCAGTCTAGAAAGGCTACATACTGTCTGATTCCAACTATATAACATTGTCAAGACTGACTATGAAGACAGTAAAAAGATCAGTGGTTGTCAGAGGTTGGAGGGAAGGAAGAATAGGGGAAGATGGAGGCCTTTTATGTTATGACTATTTATTTCGAGCAGTTGTAAGTTTACAGTAAAACTGAAAGACAGTACAGAGATTTCCCATTTATACCTGACCTCACATACACACACCCCACCTCCCTATTATCAACATTTTCCATCAGAGCAGTACATTTGCCATCATTAACTTAAATGATAAGTGACTGAAAACAAGAGAGTCACACTCAATTGAGGTTTATTAAAATGCATGCCCAGAAAGAAGCACAGTCCACAAACTGTCTGTTGTGGGCTGGCTCTCCATGGAAGAGTCTGAGGATTTCACATGTAAAGGAAAAAGGAGGTATACAGGAAAGTGGGGGGGCTGAGAAGTGAGGCAATTTATGTTATTCTTAGGAAAAAGTTCTATTTAGTGCCCAATAAGTCTACATAAGATAAACATTCAAAAAGGGGGATGGAGAAATAGTCACTGTTGTGAATCTTCTCAGGCTGGGTGGAAGAACAATAATATCTCTTCCTTGACTTGCATCTGTGCCTGTGGAGATAGAGTTTATTCAGGCCGCAGACCTAGGTTATAATTGGTATGCACTCATTTTATGGGGTCTGTATAACTTGAAGGGTTTTGTTTGTTTTTTAGGGCTGAAGGAATTAAGAAAAATTTTAACCCAAAATACATTTCTTTGCCATATTCTGAGATGGCCATGGACAAACAGGAATAGGTTGTGTAAGGCTGTCTAGGTGAGGAAGCTAAAGTATAGATTTATATCTGCAGAGAGTTTCTGTTAAATGCAGACCTTGCCTATTTAATCTGGGGGACAGGACTGCTAAGAGTCTGGCACTCTGAAAGTTCTGAAAAAACCATTTCCCTGAGAGCTATTATTCTGAGATTTATCTGCATGACAAGAACACCTTACCAGCCAGGCATCCTTTTCCTCCTATACCAAGTCCAAAGAGAAGAATCCTGTTGAGCCATTTTTTAAAGAACCTTTGTTTCTTAAAAGAGTACCTGTCTATACTTCTTTGTCTGATTCAGTGCTCAGACCCATTATTCCTTTTGGCATAATAAATTTTGCAGGGGATGCTGAAATTTTTATTTTTCCTTTATATTATAGTTGATGAACCTAAACATCGATACTTCATTATCACCAGTAGGGTTCACTCTTGGTGTCATACATTCTGTGGGTTTGGACAAATGTACAATGACATGTATCTACCATTGTAGTATCATACAGACTCTGCATGTGTGACTTAAAGGCCCCCAGCTTTGGGTGAGCCCCCATCCAGAGGAGGAAAACTCGAATGGATTTGCATGCCTCTTGTTAGTGTGGAAAGATTTGAGTGACATGTATCAAAACAAATACTCAAATTCATCCAGGTAAGGATGATAAACAAACTTTTAAAACCATGAGCTCCATTATTAGCTAGATCCAGACTTAATTACATTAAAGTGAAATTCAGTGAAAGTTAAATGAAGGGAATCCACTAAATAAAGAAATAACTGTTGGGAGGCAACTGTGGCTTAATGAGTAGGGCGCTGGCCCCAAATACCAAGGGTGGCGGGTTCAAACTTGGCCCCGGCCAAACTGCAACAAAAAAATAGCCAGGCGTTGTGGTGGGCACCTGTAGTCCCAGCTACTCGGGAGGCTGAGGCAAGAGAATTGTCTAAGTCCAAGAGCTGGAGGTTGCTGTGAGCTGTGATGCCACGACACTCTACCAAGGGTGACAAAGTGAGACTCTGTCGCTAAAAAAAAAAAAGAAAGAAAAGAAATAACTGTTGGGCGGCAGCACCGGTGGCTCAGTGAGTAGGGCACTGGCTGCCCATATACCGAGGGTGACGGGTTTGGACCCAGCCCTGGCCAAACTGCAACAAAAACAATAACAACAAAAACAACAGAGCTGGGTGTTGTGGCAGGTGCCTGTAGTCCTAGCTACTCGGGAGGCTGAGGCAAGAGAATCGCCTAAGCCCAAGAGCTGGAGGTTGCTGTGAGCTGTGATGCCACAGCACTCTACCAAGGGCAATAAAGTGAGACTCTGTCTCTAAAAAAAAAACCAGAAAGAAATTAAAAAAAAAAATAACTGTCAGGTAAGGGTAGTGGCTTGTAGGGCCCACACATAGGGCTGTACAGAATATAATTTTGCCTCTCCATTAAAAAGATGACTTTGAGGCCCGGCACCTGTGGCTCAAGCGGCTAAGGCACCAGCCACATACACTGGAGCTGGCTGGTTCAAATCTAGCCTGGGCCCGCCAAACAACAATGATGGCTACAACCAAAAAGTGGCAGGCACCTGTAGTCCCAGCTACTTGGGAGGCAGAGGCAGGAGAATCACTTGAGTCCAGGAGCTGGAGATTGCTGTGAGCTGTGATGCCATGGCACTCTACCCCAGGCAACAGCTTGAGGCTCTGTCTCAAAAAAAAAAAAAAAAGATAACTTTGGCTTTGTGATGTGGAAAAATGTAACTCTTGCAAACTTTGATACTTCCTAGTAATTATGTTACAGCCTTAACCATTATTCAGCCACTGTACAAGAGGAAACCAATACACTGAGACAGCTGGGGTTACAGCAGAGAAATAGTTTAATATTGCAGATGCCATGCAATGTATAGGAGGAAATTCTCTAACCCATCTCCCTGAGAATTTGGGAGACAGGGTTTTTAAAGATAGTTTGGGAGCCAGCACGCTAGGGCTTGGGCTTGGCAATTAGGTCTACTGATTGACTGGGTTAGGGGTGGAATCATAGAAGCATAGGAATTGTTTCCTTGTGCCAAAGCAGTTCTTGGGTGGGGGCCGCAGGACAAGTAGAGTCAGTTTTTTGAATTGGGTCACTGGTCTAGGTGAAGTCAGCCAGGCCACTGGAATGCAGGGACTGGAAGAGATCTCAAAAGGTAATGTTAGGTTTTACTAAGTTTCATAAGGGCAATATTATCTGTGGGAGCAATGAAGAAAGCTAAGAATCTTTATGACCATCTATGTGACTCCTGAGTAGTAAGCAATTAGAGGAAAACAAGCTAGGGAACAATAGCTGGTTGCACATAGTGTATATACATGTAATTCTTACCTTGTGGCTCTTTATTAACTTTACAAAGAGTAGTTTCGTTCACTTACATTGCAATTTTCTGTACAGCTGTTCTCCAGTGTATGAGTAAATTTGCAGCAGTTTAAATAGCCCTTAAAGAGAAGTGCTAACCAAGTTCCACACCTTTCTAACAAGTAAAATGTTCTGCTTTTCAAGAATGTTTCCCATTCAGTGTTTTATTTAATTAAAAGCAGGGTAGAAACAAAGAAACTGAGGCTCAGTTGAGACAAAATAATTTTAGAAAGACAGTATTCAGTGTGCTCAGACGGCCTATTAGTCCAGTCGCCTCATTTTAAAGATGAGAAAATTAAAGCTCCAAAGAGGTTAATAGTCTGCCTAAGATCTTAGAGCAGGATTAGTTTGCCTCCTGATCTGCACTACCACACCTATCTATAAGGACTACTGCCCCATGGCCACTTCAGCACATGTCCATTCATAATTCATAGGAGAAATGTTAGTGTAAAAGTGTTTTAGTACATTTGCTGAAACAACATTCATAAAATTTGGACAAAATTTCTTAAATGTTTCAGTTTTCTGAAAATTAAGTCATTAATTCAATAATACTATAGTTGGACTTTTTCTCTCTGCTGAGTCCTCGGTCCCAGGGATTTGAGGAATAAATCCACGGACTCGTTAAATAAACAAAAAGACAGATTTTTTTTTTTTTAACAGACAGAGTCTCACTTTGTCGCCCTTGGTAGAGTAATATGGCATCACAGCTCACAGCAACCTCCAGCTCTTGGACTTAGGCAATTCTCTTGCCTCCACCTCCCGAGTAGCTGGGACTACAGGCGCCTGCCACAATGCCCAGCTATCTTTGTTGATGTTGCAGTTTGGCCAGGAATGGGTTTAAACCTGCTACCCTAAGTATATGGGGCTGGTGCCCTACTCACTGGAGCCACAGGTGCCGCCCCAGAAAGACAGATTTTATTGAAAGATAAAAGAGATAGGTAAGCAAAAGAGGGGAACAGAACCTTCAGCAGTAAAAAGGAGAACCCAAGTGGGAAACCCTTTTTTTATTTATTTTTATTTTGAGACAGAGCCTCAAGCCGTCACCCTGGATAGAGTGCTATGGCATCACAGCTCACAGCAACCTCCAATTCCTGGGCTCAAGTGAGTCTCCTGCCTCTGCCTCCCAAGTAGCTGGGACTACAGGCGCCCGCCACAACACCCGGCCATTTTTTGGTTGCAGCCGTCGTTGTTTGGTTGGCCCGGGCTGGATTCGAACCCGCCAGCTCAGGTGTACAGGCTTAATCCCATTAAGCCACAGGCTCTGAGCCCCATTTAGGCTTTTTGTCCAGGGGTTTATATACTGCTTTTCCTATCCTGCGGGGCTTTGGGGAGATGGAATGTATATATGGCATATGTCACAACTGTTTGGCCCCAGGGGCTTGGGCAGAAGTTAATTTTAAAACTGCCATAGTGCAAAGGACTATGATCCTCCCTGAGGCATGCTTCTCTGGTCTGGGAGGAGTAGGATGTATTCCAAGAGAAGACAGCCCAGATGAAATGCCAGTCAGGCTGCTTTTTATGAGTGTGTTTTCCAGAGAATGCAGCCTATAAAGGGCCTGTCTAGAGATAGAGTTTGGGCATGAGCCTGCTCAGGCCTAGAAAAATGGGAGGTCTCTATCCAGCCTCAAGGGAGGGGAGAAGCCCTGTATCAATAGTATATTTCCTCTAAGTTCAAACAAAGGAACTAAACTGTACCAGCTACTTTGCAAGTAACAATTTTTGTTGGCCACTCGTGAAAGCAGTGTTACTGGCTCGGCGCCTGTGGCTCAACGGGCTAAGGCACCAGCCATGTACACCTGAGCTGACAGGTTCTAATCCAGCCTGGGCTCGCCAAACAACAATGACGGCTGCAACCAAAAAATGGCTGTGGCGTTTTGGCGGGTGCCTATAGTCCCAGCTAACTTGGGAGGCGGAGGCAAGAGACTCGCTTGAGCCCAGGAATTGGAGGTTGCTGTGAGCTGTGATGCCATAGTACTCTATCCAGGGTGACAGCTTGAGGCTCTGTCTCAAAAAAAAAAGAAAGCAGTGTTTTACTGGCTTCAGGGAAAGGGTGTTTTAAAATAGAACAGAGTCTGTTTTTAGAGCACACAGAGCTCTTGAAGGTACTCTTGTGGTCCTCTCCCTGGGACAGGATGCCCAGAGGCCCGGTGACAGAAGCAGAGCCCTGAATGTTCGCATCCTCATGCCTCTCTGCTTCAACATTTCAATTCATCAGAAAGTTTTGAGTGTTTACCCCTTTATAGGCATTGTGCAGGGGACATTCACCTAGCTCACATGTTGTCTTCTTTAGTCCACAAGAAAACTCTTTCAGGGAGATACTGTTATCCTGCCTCCATGGGCAGGGGGACTCAAGGAACATGTAGCTGGCACAGGGCTGTTTTGGGGCGCTGAACTACTGCAAAAAGGATGTGCGTTGAGTCCTGCAGCCTTCACCTGCTTTCTGGCTGGCAGGACTGTTATGATGATGGGATTAGATAAACAGGGTGAGACAAGCTTCTTTAAATGCTGATCACTGTGGAAACGTGGAAGGGTGTTACATCTAAGAGTCCGCAAGTGATGGCTACCTACTTTTTTTTCTTTACTTTCTCCCCCTCTTCTGTCCTTTTTCACTGTTCTTAAAGGGTTGGTGGATTTTAAGTGTTTCCTGGAGCCTGAGTCCATATGCTGCACCAGCCTATCATCCCCCAGTGCTCTTTTCTTATCTGCCTCGGTACAGATTCAGAGAGGGATTATAATCTGGGAAGTCTGGCCAAAGTGATAGGTCACGGGATACCTATTCAGGTTCCTGCTCTGCTGCTGACTTGCTGTGGACTTATGAGCTGATTGCCTCTCCTCTGAGAGTCTCAGTTTCCTTCACAGCAGGCTAACATTTGGGGCTGGGTAATTCTTTGTTGTAGTAATAATCCTGTGCTTTAGCACATCCTTGGCCTCTACCCACTAGATGCCAGTAGCAGCCCTGTCCCTGTGACAACCAGAAGTGCCTCCAGATTCTGCCAGTTTTTTACTGGCAAGCAAAGTCACATCCCCAAGTGCAGAGCCATTGTACCCTTTTTAGTACAATAAGGGTAATAATAAAAAGTTTCCACTGTGTAGAACTATTTTGAGTATTATATAACTCAAACAGTGTGCAATATTTTCTAGAAGTTAGTACACAACTTCTGCTGTAATGCTCTTTTCCTGCCTCCTCTTCATAGTCGCCCTTTCGTTTGATCTAACTAATTGAAAGACACAATCCCACTGCACTTGCCTTGTTCTGTATTATATATTTGATTATCTTCCTTAAGACCAGTTTTTTTGGTTATTATTTGTTTTTTTTTGTTTGTTTGTTTTGTTTTGTTTTTGAGACAATCTGTCTTTGTCACCCAGGCTGTAGTATAGTGCCCTCATCATAGTGGGAGCAGCATCAAACTCCTGGGCTCAGGTCATCCTCCTATCTCAGCCTCCTACATAGTGGGACTACAGGTACATGCCACCACACCCAGTTAACTTTTCTATTTTTTGTAGAGATGGGGTCTTACTTGCTCAGGCTAGTCTTGAACTCCTGATCTCAGGCAGTCCTCTCACCTTAGCTTCTCAAAGTGCTAGGATTATAGGTGTGAGCTGATGAACCCAATCCCAGAACTGTGTTTTGTTTAACTTCGTATCCAGGATGTTTAGCACTGAGCATGTCATTTACTAGGTGCCCACCGCATGTTTGTTAGATGAAATGTAACAGTGCTTTTCAGTTTGCAAAGCACTTTTCAAATATGTGGTGTTACCTAATCCCTGCCAGAAATATGTTGAGTAGAAAAGACAGGGATTATTCCTCCATTTTGTTGGCAAACACACATTCAGAGAGGTAGAGCTGGGACTATAAATAGGATCTGCTCTTTAGTACCACACTGTGCTTTGGAGAAGCTATTGATAAACTACAGTGTTATTATTTTTCTGATCTCTGTCCTGTCCTAGGTAGATTAGCAAAACTAAATCAGCCAGTGATGTTTGTTCTCCCTGGGTGTCTGTGCTTGTGGTTAAGTGGCGGAATGAATAATGGAATGATTCAATGAGTTCTTGAAATGCTGTAAGGCAAATGTGGGCACTGATGATCTTAAATAGTCTTGACAAGTTTTCTCTAGCCATATTCTGAATCTCATAAAAGCCAGGTTTATTTTCTATTTAATTAGAGTAGTAGGTCACCCAGAACAGCTCAGAGCAGAAATAAAATTTTCAGGGGAGACTTCTTTTATTTTATTTTTCTCTTTTTTGTCACTGAAAAAAAAGTCTTCAAATTTCAAATTGGAGGGTTCTTTTCTCCTTAAACGCCTCTAAGATAGTGTATCTGAAAGACTGAACACCTCAGTGGTAAGGAAAACCCAAGAGGCAGTGCATCATACTTACTGGTTCAGCTTCTTTAATGAGGAAATCTGAAATGCTCCAATGTGCATTTTCTTTGAGTGTCATGTCCATGCTCAAAAAGGTTCAGATTTTAGAGCATTTCAGATTTCAGATTTTTGGACTGGTGCTACTCATCCTATATACAAGGAGGCATTGGATTATTTATTCTCCAGCAAACATGGTATTGATTAAGAATTTTGACAAATAAAATAGTCATGGCATCAGGAAGGTTAATTTCCAAACTTAGTTTATAGCCACTCTTTTTTTTTTTTTGAGACAGAGTCTCACTTTTGTCACCCTCACCATGGCAGTTGAGTGCCATGGTGTCACACCTCACAGCAACCTCAATCTCTTGGACTTAGGCAATTCACTTGCCTCAGCCTCCCAAGTAGCTGGGACTACAGGTGCCCGCCACAACACCCAGCTATGTGTTGTTGTTGTTGTCATTGTTGTTTTAGCTGGCCCAGGCTGAGTTTGAACCCACCAGCCTCAGTGTCTATGGCCAGCGCCCTATCCACTGACTACGGGCACTGCCTTTTTACTCTTTTTTTGATCAACATAATTTAAGTGTGCCATAGAAGTTTTAACAAGAGGTTCAAGTGCATTGTGAGATAAAAAGGGTTGAAAAACTGGTCTAGACAAGTAAGTCAGATGATGTTCAACAAAAGTACAAAGACTGTTAAATGGAGAAAGCATAATCTTTTCAACAAAATGGTACTGGAACAAGTCATACACCAATATGCAAAAAGAAATGAACTTTGACCTAATCCTCATACATTTTAAAAAATTTACCTCAAAATGGATCACAAATATGATTATAAAATATAAAACTTCTATAAGAAAGCTTGAGACAATCTTTATATCCTGGGATTTAGGGGCAAGGAGTTCTTAGACATGACAGCAAAAGCACCATCCATAAAAGAAAAAAAAAGATAAATTAAACTTCATCAGAGCAATTTACTTCATCAAAATGAAAAACTGTTATTCTTTGAAAGACACTTTTATGAGAATGAAAAGACGAGACAGACATGAAGAAAATACTGGCAAATACAAAGTACTTGTCTTCAGAATGTAAAAAGAGCTCTTAAAGCGTAACAGTAAAAAGACAATCTGATTTTTTTAATTGGGCAAAAAACTTAAATAGACACTTCCCCAGAGAGGATATACCAATGACAAATAAGCACATGAAAAAATACACAGGAATTCTGGGAAGATGGGTGACTGGAAGCAACCCTCAGCAGAGACTCCTGAGCAGAGGAAGAAAAACTGGACGGAATCAGACTCTATGAAGCCAAAGACGGGGAGCTGAGCCAAGAAAGAAGTTTGGCATGCTCCAAGCATGAGCATTCAAGAAAACAAATTATAGGTAAAAAAAGCCTATCAACTAGAGGACGAGAGACCCCTCCCCCAAGCAGGGGGCCTGCCACAGGCCATCTGTGAACAAGCAAGGAACAAAAGACCTCTCATTTTACCTCGCTGGAGAGAGGCACTAAATTCCAGGTCTCTTTCTCCAAGGAGGTCCTACTTACGAACCTAGACACCACACCACCAGGCATAAAATTGAAAAGATATTTTCCCCCACAAGTCCAAACTCCCAGTACACCCTTTCCCCCTTTCATGGTGGTCTGAAGTTCTGCCCCCTGCAGAGCACAGAGTATTTGGTCTTGTCCTGAGAGATCTGGGCATAGTGTGGACCACCAACCATCAGTATGGAATCTGTGACTAATGGGGAACAAAGAGGGTGTGGGAAGAAAGGGACACTCAGCAGGCGAGGAGCAGTCCCCTAGTTATGACTATACCCAGCCAGTGGTAGTATTGACCCTCGGTTCAGACTGTGTCTGGTGGGACAGGGTGCAGAACCTTAGGTGCTGACGGCCCCCATAGCAGGAGAGTGGTTGCCCCTTGTGGACTGAGTTCGGCAGACAGGGCTAGTCCCCAGCTCCTGCTGGGCCTGTGAGCAGAGGCTTGATAGACATGGACTATGATCTGAGAGCAAGGGCGTGGTCCCCTGATTACAACAGAATCCTCAAGCAGTGGCTTACTGGGTGTGAACCAAGGTTTCAGGGCTAGGGCATGGTCCACTATCTCCAGAGGAGCTGGTGAGCAGAGGCTTGCCAAGTGAGGACTGAGACCTATGAGTGGAATGTGATGCCCTGACCCTAACAGAGCCTGTGAATGGAGGCTTGCCAGGCAGTGGACTGAGACTGGCAGGTGGGCATGGTCCCCTAACTCCAACTGGTCTGGCAAGCAGAGGGTAGCTGGATGTAAACTGAGACCAGTGGGTGGGGGTATGGCCCCTGGCTCCAGCTGGGCCTGTGAGCAGAGAAGCAGACAACAGTGTGGACAGAGTCTGGCAGGTGGGAGTGTGGATCCCTGGCTCCAGTTGTGCTGTTGGAGACCCTTGAATCCCTCTCTGTTGTATAAGGTGTGCACTGCCAGAGACAATTTGGTTGGAACCTGTGTCTGGGGCTGTCCACTTGAGGACATTCTGAGGTTGACCTTTGAAGCTCTGTAGCCCAAAAGAACAGTGGGGGCTGGAAGCTGCAGCTGTTTGTATCTCTTTACAGTCGAGATTTAAACCTAATACTGTGGTTTCTTAGGATAGGGTAGAGGTTGGCTGAGAGCTAGCTTGTGCTGTCTCACCAAGTAGGTCCTCAGAGTCTCTGGCTAAAACTCTGAAAGGGGCCTTTGTAAGGTTGTAGGAGATAAGCCACAATTACAAAGCTTAGCACTTCAGTAAGGGACTATCTCTACTACCTGGGAACCCCAATTCAATCTCACCCTACCAGTTCTAATAACCAAACGGTGGAAAATAAACATGGTGCGGACCTAACAGAAAAACTCTGGCAACATGAATAACCAGACTAGATCACCCCCCTGCCCAAGAAATGACAAAGGAGATAGACAACTGAAGATGACATGGATAGACATATGGCAGCAATGTCAGAAATCAAATTGAGAATATGGATTGCAAATAAGATAAATAGAATGGAAGAAAAGATAGAAATTGAATTCCATAGAGTAGTTCTAAAGTTGTCTCAAGAAATTAATGAATTCTGGCTCGGCGCCTATGGCTCAATGGGCTAAGGCGCCAGCCACATACACCTGAGCTGGCGGGTTCAAATCCAGCCTGGGCCTGCCAAATAACAATAACGGCTGCAACCAAAAAAAAAAAAAATGGCTGGGCATTGTGGCAGGCGACTGTAGTCCCAGCTACTTGGGAGGCGGAGACAGGAGACTCACTTGAGCCCAGGAATTGGAGGTTGCTGTGAGCTGTGATGCCACAGCACTCTATCCACGGTGACAGCTTGAGGCCCTGTCTCAAAAAAAAAATAAAAATTAATGAATTCTGGCTCGGCGCTTATGGCTCAACGGGCTAAGGTGCCAGCCACGTACACCTGAGCTGGTGGGTTTGAATCTGGCCTGGCCCGCCAAACAATGACGGCTGCAACCAAAAAAAAAAATGGCCAGGTGTTGTGGCGTGCGCCTGTAGTCCCAGCTACTTGGGAGGCAGAGGCGGGAGACTCGCTTGAGCCCAGGAATTGGAGGTTGCCATGAGCTGTGATGCCACAGCACTCTGTCCAGGGTGACAGCTTGCGACTCTGTCTCAAAAATAAATAAATAAATAAATAAATTAATTCAAAGCCCAAGTCTCCAAAGATATGGACATAATGAGAAAAGAGATAGCAGAGCTCAAAAAAATGAAAGTTAGTTGAGGAGCTCCAAAATACAATAGAATCTCTCAGTAATAAAGTTGACCAGGCAGAAGAAAGCCTCTCTGAAACTGAAGACAAGCTTTTGAACATTCCAAAACACTCAAAGAGGCAGACAAATGAAGAGCGAAACTCTCCCTGAGAGAGTTGTGGGATCACTCCAAAAGATCAAACATTCATCTTATAGGAATTCCCCAAGGAGAAGAGGATGGTCCTAAAGGTACTGATGCTCTAATCCAAGAGATTTTGGAGGAGAATTTCCCAAGCATTGCAAGAGACACAGAACTTCTGATAGCAGTTTCAGAACCCCAGCAAGACTCAATCCAAATGAAGTATCTCCTAGACACGTTGTGATTAACTTTGCCAAAGTTAAGTGGAAGGAGAAAATTCTGCAAGCAGCCAGATGTAAGAAAAGCATCATCTACAAAGGGAGAAATATAATGACTGCAGATCTCTCTGCAGAAAGGTTTCAAGCCAGAAGAAGATGGTCATCTACCTTCAGTCTCTTAAACAAAACAACTTCCTGCCTAGGATCCTGTATCCAGCTAAACTGAGTTTCATTTGTGATGGAGAAATCAAATGCTTTAATGACATAGATATGTTGAAGAAATTTGCCATAACTAAACCAGCTCTCCAGGATATTCTCGGACCCATCCTTCACAACTACCAGCACAATGCTCTACCTCCAAAGTAAATTCACCCAGAAATTTTTGAACAAAACCCAACTTCCACAGTGGTGAAAGGATTTAAAATGTCCACTGGACATCTGAAAATCATGACACCCAAAACACAACCAGATTTATCAATTCTCTCAATTAATGTGAATGGTTTAAATTGTCCTCTAAAGAGGCACAGTCTGGCTGACTGGTTACATAAACTCGGGCTGAATATCTGCTGTATACAAGAATCTCACCTTACCTTAAAGGATAAAAATAGACTTAGGGTGAAGGGATTGACTTGTATAATACAGGCAAATGGAAACCAGAAAAAAACAGGGGTTGCAATTTTAGTAGCAGATACCATTGGCTTTAAGCCAGCAAACATAAAGAAAGATAAGGAAGGTCACTACATAGTGTCAAGGAAAACACCCAACATGAAGAGATTTCAATAATTAACACTTATGCACCCTACCAGAATGCTCCTCAATTCATAAAGCAGACTCTAATGGATATGAACAGCTTGATACCTTCCTGCGCTATAATTGCTGGAGATTTTAACACCCATTTGACAGTTTTGGATAGATCCTCCAAGAAGAAACTAAACAAAGAAATATTAGACTTAAACCTGACCCTAGAACAAATGGACTTTACAGACCTCTACAGAACATTTTGCCCTAATAAACCTGAATATACATTCTTCTCATTAGCCCATGGTTCATCCTCCAAAATAGATCATATCCTAGGGCATAAGTCTAACCTCAGCAAATTTAAAAGTGTAGAAATTATTCCTTGTATCTTCTATGGAAGATCACTATGGAATAAAAGTCAAACTCAACAGCAACAGGAATCTTCATAGTTAAAGTCATGGAGGCTAAATAATCTTAGGCTGAACGATACTGCGTCAAAGATGAGATTAAGAAGGAAATCACCAAATTTTGGGGGGGAACAAAATGATAAAACAAAGACACAAATTATCAAAACTTGTGGGATACTGCAAAGGCAGTCCTAAGAGCGAAATTTATAGCACTTGAAGCCTTCATCAAGAAAATAGAGAGGAAACCAACAAATTAATAGATCATCTCAAGCAACTGAAAAAGAAAGAACATTGCAACCCCAAACCCAGCAGAAGAAAAGAAATAACCAAAATTAGGACAGAATTAAATGAAATTGAAAACAAAAGAATCATTCAGAAGATCCACGAAACAAAAAGTTGGTTTTTTGAAAAGTTTAACAAAATTGATAAACCTTTGGCCAACCTAGTAAAATCTCTAATATCATCTATCAGAAACGATAAAGGAAAAATAACAACAGGCACTTCAGAAATTCAAAAACTCCTCAATGATTACTGCAAAAATCTCTATTCCCAGAAATATGAAAATCTGAAGGAAATAGACCAATACCTGAAAGCACGCCACCTTCTTAGACTCAACCAAAAAGAATTAGAAATCTTGAATAGACCTACATCAACCACTGAAATAGCATCAACAATATGAAATCTCCCTAAGCAGGAAAGTCCAGGACCAGATGGCTTTACATCCGAATTCTATCAAACCTTTCAAGAGGAACTAGTACCTATATTATACAATGTTTTCCAAAGCATCGAAAAAGAAGGAATACTTCCCAACATATACTTTCCTGTAACCCAAACCAGGAAAGGATCCAACAAAGAAAGAGAATTATAGACCACTATCATTAATGAATGTTGATGCAAAAATGTTCAATAAGATCTTAGCAAACAGAATTCAACGACACATAAAAAAAATTATACACCATGATCAAGTTGGTTTTATTCCAGGGTTATAGGGTTGGTTTAACATTCGTAAATCTATAAATATAATACATCACATCAGTAAAATAATAAACAAAGACCATATGATTCTCTCAATTGATGCAGAAAAAGTCTTTGATAACATCCAGCATCCTTTCATGATCAGAATTCTTAAGAAAATAGGCATAGCACGGGACATTTCTTAAACTAGTAGACGCCATCTACAGCAAACCCACAGCCAGTATCATATTGAATTGTGTAAAATTGAAAACACTTCTACTCAGATCAGGAACGAGGCAAGGATGCCCACTGTCTCCACTGCTAACCAACATAGTAATACAAGTCTTAGCCATTGCAATCAGGCAAGAGAAGATGATCGGATCGGCTCAGCGCCTGTGGCTCAACAGGCTAAGGTGCCAGCCACGTACACCTGAGCTGGCGGGTTCGAATCCAGCCCAGGCCCACCAAACAACAATGGTGGATAGGTGATCACCTTCTTCTTTTTTTTTTTTTTTTGAGACAGAGCCTCAAGCTGTCACCCTGGATAGAGTGCCATGGCATCACAGCTCACAGCAACCTCCAATTCCTGGGCTCAAGCGAGTCTCCTGCCTCCGCCTCCCAAGTAGCTGGAACCACAGGCGCCCGCCACAACGCCCAGCCATTTTTTGGTTGCAGCCGTCATTGTTGTTTGGTGGGCCCGGGCTGGACTCGAACCCGCCAGCTCAGGTGCACGTGGCTGGCGCCCTAGCCCTTTGAGCCACAGGCGCCGAGCCACAAAAGTTGATTCTTACTGGATAAAAGATTTAAACTTAAGACATGGAAATATAAAAATACTAGAAGAGAGTACAGGGAACACACATGAAGAAATTGGCCTGGGAGAATATTTTATGAGGAGGACCCTCCCCAGGCAATTGAAGCAACACCAAAAATCCATTACTGGGATCTGATCCAACTAAAAAGCTTTTGCACAGCCAAGAGCATAGTAAAGTAAAGCAAACAAACAACCTTCAGAATGAGAGAAGATATTTGCAGGTTATGCTTCTGACAAGGGTCTGATAACTAGAATCCACAGAGAACTCAAACTAATCAATAAGAAAAGAATAAATAACCCCATTTCTATGTGGGCAAGAGACTTGAACAGAAACTTCTCTGATGAAGGCAGGCGCATGGCCTACAAACACATGAAAAAATGCTCGTCATTCTTAATCATCAGAGGAATGCAAATCAAAACCACTTTGAGATATCACAAAATCCCCAAACTACAGATGTTGGCATGGATGCAGAGAGAAGGAAACACCTCTACACTGCTGGTGGGCATGCAAGCTAATACAACCTTTTTGGAAAGAAGTTTGGAGAACACTCAAGGAACTAAAAGTAGACCTGTCGTTCCATCATTCCATCCTGTAATTCCTATACTAGGTATATACCCAGATGATCAAAAATTATTTTACAACAAAGATATTTGCACCAGAATGTTTATTGCAGCCCAATTCATAATAGCCAAGACGTGGAAATAGTCCAAGTGCCCATCGACCCATGAATGGATTAACAAATTGTGGTATAGTTACACCATGGAATACTATGCAGCCATAAAAAGATGGAGACTTCACATCTTCTACATTTACCTGGATTGAGCTGGAACATATTCTTCATAGTAAAATATCTCAAGAATGGGAAAAATAGTATCCAGTGTACTCAATACGACTATGAAATCAATATATAATCACCTGTGCACTCATACAAATGGCGAAACATAACTATAGTCCAAAAAGTAGAAGGGGAGGAGAGAGAGGGTATTTGGGGGACTTCACCTAATATGCATGATTCAGTGGTACATTTCAAAACTATTAAGAAATGAGTATAATGGCTCGGTGCCTGTGGCTCAATGGGCTAAGGTGCCAGCCACGTACACCTGAGCTGGTGGGTTCGAATCCAGCCCGGACCTGCCAATCAACAATGATGGCTACAACCAAAAAATGGCTGGGCGTTGTGGCGGGCGCCTGTAGTTCCAGCTACTTGGGAGGCAGAGGCAGGAGACTCGCTTGAGCCCAGGAATTGGAGGTTGCTGTGAGTGTGATGCAACGGTACTCTATCCAGGGTGACAGCTTGAGGCTCTGTCTCAAAAAAAAAAAGA